>VDFB02280238.1:0-14855 GCA_007258455.2 Sequoia sempervirens | reverse complement strand
AGTGAAGAGCAAGTGAAGGCGTGGAAAGAGGTGGTGGACGCCGTTCATACCAAGGGCGGCATCATTTTCTGCCAGCTCTGGCACGTCGGCAGGGCATCGCACACAGGTCTCGCATTTTATCAATTATCTGTGTTGTTTTTATTTCTCTGTGTTTTCTGTGTATTTGGTCTAAGTTTGTCTGGTGTGTGCATATTTGGTGCAGTTTATCAGCCCAACGGAGAAGCCCCCATATCGTCCACAGCCAAGGCAATATCAAAAGAATGGAGCATCTTGATGCCGGGCGGCTCCAAGGCTACTTACTCTCCCCCCAGAGCGCTTTCCACGTTTGAAATTGCTGCTGTTGTTGAAGAGTTTGGTAAGGCAGCGAGGAACGCCATGCGCGCGGGATTTGACGGCGTGGAAATACACGCGGCACACGGTTACCTGATCGACCAGTTTCTCAAGAACGGCGTCAATGATAGGGCAGACGGCTACGGCGGGTCCCTCCAGAACAGGTGCCGGTTTGCCATGGAGGTGGTGGAGGCAGTGGTGAGAGAGATAGGCGCCGAGCGCACCGCCATAAGAGTATCGCCCATTATAGACCACATGGGGGCCACCGATTCTGACCCGCTCTCTCTCACCACTCACTTACTTGGTCTGCTCAATTCTTTTCCTCTCGCTTATCTGCACATGACGGAGCCCCGATTTACTAGAGAAGGCCTCAAAGACGAGGCGGCAGAGAGCGAAAGGATCGCTGCAGCGATGTGGAACATTGTGAAGGAGGAGTACAGAGGGAGGCTTATGAAGAGCGGCGGATACACCAGAGAAGCTGCCATGGAAGCCGTGTCCAGTGGCAGCGCCGACATGATATCTTTTGGTAGGCTTTTCATTTCGAATCCCGATCTGCCCATCAGATTCGCCCTCCAAGCCAAGCTCACCAAGTACGACCGCTCTACTTTCTACACTCATGACCAGGTCAGGGGTTACACTGATTACCCCTTTTACGTCCATTCCACTCCACCAAATTCAAAGTTCGATCAGCGTGCTGACTTTAGAGCAGAGGTTGAATCATCATGAGTCGTGCCAGTTCTGCAAACTGGCAAAGCATTTGTACACACCCCCATTCGCTTGGAGTCGTTTTGGGAATCATGACAACCATGCTATACTTGCCCGAAGTTTACGTGACCCATTATCAACTTAAGAAAACTCTCTTCGTTTTCGTTTTCGTTTTCATTTTCCACTGTATGCTTAACTTTCGTGTTCCACTTGTATGCCTATTTCTGTTATGGTGCTCGAAGGTGCAACGACTCGGATTCAATTTGACAGAAATTTGTTTGCATTAATTTTATAAATAATTAAGTTACCAACACAACTCACCAAAATCAAAATCACTGTGCATACCTGTTAGGAAAAGTGGTTATAGCCAAATTCGCACATTTAAGTTTATAAATGGTGTTTGATTTCAACAATATTTTTTGGGTTTCTTTGTATGCGATTTAAGAGTTTAAATTATTGTTTTGGCTTATTGATAGTTACAACAAACATAAGAAGATTTGTTATGTACACAAAGGTCAAAAGCAGTCATTTGAAGGTGATGTCCAATATATATTCTCTATTACCACCAAAAAAATTGCACAAATGCCCCAATTATCATGGACTATTGATACCAATAAAGTTGCACAAACTCTTCCAATTAAGTATTTTTTTTTTGTAAGTACTGAGTTTAAAGTGGACAATTAAGTACTTTTTTGTAAGTACTGAATATAAAGTGAACAACTATTAGTACATTTGAATTTTTTTAGTAGACTTTTAATTAGAACAATTTGAACATGAAGACAACTGAAACCTTTCCCTATCAAATTTTGTTAGGCCAAACAATGTTTAGCCAAGGACGGACATACAATCTGGGCAATTTTAACTGATAGGAGATAAAATGAAAGACAATTTTGAGTGGAGTACCTAATAGCTGTGTCTTAACTCACTCGGTTATAAAAGCAAAATAATCAAAGTAACTAAGCTTTTCTAAAGTATGACATCACCAAAAGCTGGCATACTGACGTTATCTCCGAGGAAAATTCGATGGTTCCAGCGAATTTCACTCTCGAATTCCAAATCCATTTATTATGCAGAGGAGTTTAGGTGAAGGAATGACTGGTCCTGACTCCGGACTATGAATTGAATCATAGATGTGCGCGTCAGATTTTTTTTAATTTTTCCTCGAAAATTTCTCAGATTGCCGTGGAATTCCAAATCCATCGAATTTAAACAGATAAGTGTCGGTGGGGAATTGACTAGTCCGGACGATAAATTTGCAAGAAGCCGTGTTGGATGATGCCTAGATATTGCTCTTTAGAGTTGGAACGGAAAGGTTGGTAAGTACTTAATCTCTAATGTTTTGTCGTTTGCTCACACTCGCATGACACGTGTTCACGGCATTCAGTCTGGAAATCAATTTCTGTCACTTCGTTGGAAGTACAGCAATCTCTATGTGTTTGAGATTTCAATTAATTGAAATGAGTTTTGGGAGTATTATGTCTACGAATCCATCCTTCGAAGTCCAAGAACCTTCCGGGATGTGCAATAATCTCTTTTGATGTGCAAGCTTGACAATATTGGACACCAAAAAGCGATCTTCCGAGTCCATAGGGAACAAATGAGAAAAAATTCTAACTTGAAAAAGAAGTTTTTTTTTTTACGAAAAGATACAAATGAGTTTTGGGAGTATTATGTCTACGAATCGATCCTTCGAAGTCCAAGAACCTTCCGGGAATGTGCAATAATCTCTTTTGATGTGCAAGCTTGACAATATTGGACACCAAAAAGCGATCTTCCGAGTCCATAGGGAACAAATGAGAAAAAATTCTAACTTGATAAAGAAGTTTTTTTTTATTACAAAAAGATACCAGGGTTTTAAAAATTTCAAATTAAATTGTGATTTATTAATAGAAATATATAGGGCTTTTCATGTAAATTTAGGAATGGTTATATAATAGACTTCAATAGATGTTTTAAGTCAACAATATAAACTTAAGTTTATGTTGTGGTATAATTTTTTTAAGGAATAACATTTGTCTCTTTTATTTAATAATTGTGAATGGTAAGAGTGTACAAGTGTTGCAAAGTTTCATGACAAATTTATAGATTCATTTCTTTAGAGGATTTAGAAAAAGGATTTTGTTGAATTAGAAATGTTGGTCAGATTTGTAGGTTGGCATTTTTTTTATTTGAAGACTTGATGAGGGTATATCATGTGATATCGTCACAACTAGGCATCTCTTTGTAAGGTGTTTGTGCATATGTGGATCATATTCTTGCATATTTAGAGAGTCTAACATCTAACTCATAACATTATGATATAGATTGAGTCGGATCCTATGGAGGGAAAGATTCATGTATCATAATTTTGTCATATATAGATCAGTATGGTGTTCCATAGTAGCCTATGACACCTGATGCAACAAAGTAGCTTATAGGAGGCATGCATTTCATAGCTATGAATGCCATCCTATACTTGCTCAAACATGGAAAAACCCAAGAGTATTAGTCATTTAAACAAGAAAAATAAGCATTCCTTATAAGATTCTTAAACATGCTAAGAAGATGAAAACATGATCAAAATAACATGAAACAAGAAGTAAATGAACATGAAATCCTAATCCAAGCTACTCAAACCTCGTCTCATAGGGGGATTGGTGTCACTTTGATGTGGAAAGTGGCCCTTTCCCAATCCCAATTTGATAAGCTCCAAGACCCTGATGAACAATGGTGATTTTGATGCAAAATGATAGTAGATTCAAGCTAAAATTCATATTATTTAGTTAAATTCATCAATTTCTACTATTAATCAAATAAAACAATTTATTAGGTTAATTCACTAATATTCATCTAATTTAATTAAATAAATCAAATTATTTAATTAAATCTCCTATGTCCTCTTATTTGTTTAAATAAATCTAATTATTTAATAAATACCCTTAATCTCACTTAGATTAATTAATTCTAAATTAATTAACCTAATTACCCCTAATCTCCATTACCCATTTCCCTAGCCTTTAACCCCACGCTTGATTAAGCCAACCCTTGGTCAACTAACCAAGTTGCACAAGAAAATCAATTCTTTTAAATAAGTAATTACCTTATTTATCCTCACCAAGGCATATTCTAGGGAATATTCCCTTAAAGCCCCTTTTGGTGACTTTCCCTGCTAAAGGCATTTAAACTTCTTACAAGGTTTTCAATGCTTCTTCCAAAGGCAATTAAGCCTCTTACAAAGCCCTTAATGCCCCTTGCAAAGGCATTAACTTCTCTTACATCCTCATTAACATGCCTTCAATTCTATTACATTCCTTCACCCCTTCATCTACAAGTCCACTAACCAAGTTTCACAAAAAAATCAATTCTTTTAAATAAGTAATTACCTTGTTTATCTTCACAAAGGCATATTCTAGGGAATATTCCCTTAAAACCCCTTTTGTTGACTTTCCCTCCCAAAGGCATTTAAACTTCTTACAAGGTTTTCAATACTTCTTCCAAACTCATAAATACCTCTTACAAAGGTATTTAATTGCACTTACATGCCATCTTGTCCCTCTTACACCTTCAACAATATTCTCTTACATTTCAACCATATTCATTTAATTTTCTTACATCCTCTTACACATCCATCTACATGCCTTAACTCTACATATTCTCCAAAATGTGCTCCACCTCCATCCATTAGCCTTGTAACAAGTGTCACAATTCTATTGGCTCCCCTTTTAGTCCCACATTCATCAATTTCACTCTCTTTAGCCCTTGAATCCTATAAGTAGAGGCCTCTTCTACTTGAAATGGATCCATCATCTCATCCAAAGTCATTATGCTCATTTCATCCATCAATCATCCAATTTCTATCACTATCTTTGAGGGAAATTGACATTTATCAAATCCATTTTGATCCACAACTTCATGCTTTTCATATACAACATTTTTTCAAGAACATTGGCCGAGGCCATATTTTCCTCAATGACCCCCTCGTGCATCTCAACCACATCCTTAAGCTCCTCAAATGAGATAGCAACTTGTTTCTTCGTCTTGCTCCTCGTTCTCAAATAGGAGCCAACATCTAGATTCTTTTCCACATCAGGACCAATATCCTCAATTCTCTCTCCCAAATTCAAGTGGTTAACATCCTCAATGGCCTTCTCATGTTCTCATAGATCCAAAGACTTTCCATTCCATTTTATAGCTTTCTAATTTAAAATAGAGAGACCCTTAGCAGTAGATTTCAAGGAATTGTTAACTATGAAAAATAAGTTATTAAAAGTTACATAAAAAAAATCACAAATTATAAATCCTAAAATTAAAAAATATATATTTATAATCTATAGATAAAATCGCAAAAATCACTAGTTCACATTATTTTCAAATTCTTAATGGTTTAGTTGCTAGAAGTGTCAAAAAGTTAAAATTTGGTGAAAAATGTCAATTTCAACTTTGGCTAAAAAGTGGAACACAATATTAAGGTATGACCCCCATCAGATTAGGCATTAGCCCTAGAAGTTCATAATCAACCATACTTTCAATATGATAAACATCTTTCACCAATAGTTTAGGAGTAGTTAATAGTTTATATGCACCTCATGATTCATTGATTAATCTAGGAAGCATCTATAGCGAGCCATAAGAAATTTTATCCTAGGGAAACATGTTTTCCATACCTCTATATTATAATTGTGTAATGATGTCCATATTAGCTTAAAATAGTTTTTATATGAATTGTAGTTTAGTCTTTGGTTTAGTGACAAAATTTTGGTCCAAGCATACATTAGATATTAGTATAAATTTTTTAAATAGTTTGTTTATTTGAGTTGTGATTAATCTTTTTGAGGATACCTCTAGGAACACAATCTTGGGCTTCATTAAGCTTGAAGGGAAGGAGAAAATATCCACTCTAAAAAATTGGCCAACAATCACTCATATTCTATTGATGAGCTCATCAATACACCTTTATAAAGACACTTATTTGGTCTTGAAGTGTATTGATTCCTCTAGGAGTGTGGGTACAAAAAAAACACATGGCATGATATGAATGTAGTACAAGAATTCCTATAGAAAACCATGGTATGTTTCCAAAAGGAAAGAAGTTGTAAGGAAAGTATGATATTTAATTACAATCCTAATGTAGTAATGTTGCATCTACAACAATATTGGAATGGGTTCTTGGACACCCAATTGTTGAGAGATATTATTATTTTATTATAAATTCTCCTTGTTGACTTAAAATATTACTTGTAGTGGAATTCATGAAGGAAGCGGATCATAATGGTGATAGTTACAAACTCATTTGAGGTCATTTATGACACTTTTATAATCCTAGGTAATAGGAGTTATGAAGCATCTTTTACATTTTTAGGTGGGTCCCATGAATTGGTTGCTGAATATGGACACCATTCTTGTGAGGTGCACCCATGAGGGGTAGTTATGAGTCAAATATGTTATTTGTTATTATGAATTACTATTAATGAAAAATGCTCTTCAAGTCGGGTGTGGGGTTTTTGAATTTTGTGATGGTTTTACTAGTACATTATCTTATGAAACTATTTGTGGCTTTTCTCTCATTTCTCTATAAATTGTAGGCATGGGATAGTAGTTTCATGAGTTTATTTAAAATTATGCAAGTGTTTCTAAAATATTTTCAAAGTAAGGAGATAAGTGTATTGCATGTGTACTTTTCTATTGAATATTTAATACATACTTAAGCCTCTCTTTATTGGTAGAGTTTTTCTCGAAAGGGTTTCTCCACATACATTCAATATTATGTTTTAGTATCATGGTTTGTTGATTGCTATTATTTATTATATAGTTTTACATAATATCAAAAGGGATAATCTAATGTTGTATTGAGAAAAAAAATAGATTTACACCCTTTGAAGAGCTAACATTTATAGTAGTTTAACATTTATGGGTGATTAAGGTGCCACTTCATAGAACGAAGGCCCCACTTTGTGCAATAAAGGTGTAACTCTATGATACAGAAGCACCTTTATGTGAGATAGATGCACCACTTCACAGTATAGAACCAAAAATTGCATTTGCATCACAAAATATCATAAAAACTTCATGAAAACGTTAGTATGGGGATGTGGGTCCAATTGGGCAATTCCAAAATGAAGAGTTGAGAAAAGATTGAAGGAAAATAAAGGAATATAAAAGAAATAAAAAAGAAAAATACCTTCGCCTAGAATTTTATATTCTCTCCTTGATGAGTGGAAATGGAGTGCACCCTTATTTCATTTGATTTGCTCTTTGATGTTGATATGTGGATTACTCAATGCTTTAGCATAACCTTACTATGATTTGATGGTGATGATGATAAGCTTGATTCAATAGATATTTTGATAGCATGTAGGTATGATAGCTTGATAAGTGATTGTATTAGGTGAAAATAAAGGATGAGAGCCTCTAGATATATAGTCTTGAAGAGGAAAAATAAGTGGCTAAAAATGATTGAAGATGAATGGCTAATATTGAAGGAGGATTAGAGTTTGGATCAAAGATGCAATTATATGACAAGTGTCACATGATGGATAGGATCTAGGTTTAAGATTGATATAAAGATAAAAATCCTTATGAAAATGGCTAGGATTAATAGGTTAAATGAAATGAGTGGATAAGATGAAAAGATAGTTTGACTTTTGGGTAGCTATCTAGGTTCAATGAATCTAGACAAAGAGTTAATTAGACATGTGAAAGGGACATTTGTCACATGAGGACAAATTTAGATTATGATCCATGTGAACAAGATGAAAAGCTAGGATTAAATGGACAAGGATAGAGGATAAATGAAAATTAAATAAATAAATAAAGTATTTATTTATTTAAAATGGGATCATGGTGAAGGGAAAATAATTAAATAAATGATAAATATTTATTTAATTAAAGGATTATGATAAATATGGGAAATGATGAGAATAATTAAATAAATAATAGATATTTATTTAATTTATGGCTAAGGATAGGTTAAAATTAGGTGTGGTTGCTTGTAAGGTTGGATTTTAGGTGTCTACATCTCAATTTAGACCATTATTTTTGTATTGAGTTCTTAATTTTTTTCTTAATGGATTTTCCATTCCCGTATTCCTTTCATGTAGAGTTCCTTTGGACTTGAAGATGTTCCTACATCTAGTTCTATGTACTTTTCCTACATGTTTTCTTGCATCCTTGACCCACCCACTTCATCCAGATGTAAATTTTCAATGAATTTCTAGACTTCCATCATAATTTCCTATCTTTTACATCTCCTATTCATACCTCCCATCTTGCATGTTTTCTTGTTCACCTCTATCATTTGCCAAAATTTCCTAGGATTCCATTAATGACCATATTTGATCCCTACAATTATATAACTATTTTTTTAGCTAAAAAATATTTATCCATTTGAAGGGCATGAATTTACTTACAATTTTAATTGTGGATGATGAAGAGGTCCAACACATCATGAATGTGGTAATTAAGTTCTAGATGTCGATGATCTACATGTGTAATACATACTGTGATACCTTGATATTTATCCTACTCTAAATGTGCAAAATAACTAAGAAATGTGAATGACAAAATACCAAGGACACCTCAGGATTAGCCAAAAGAGTGATACAACGAAAATGAATGTAAATAAAATGAAACACAAACAATTTTACCTCCATTGTTGTTGATATTTCTTTGATTGGCCCTTGCTTGGAATTGATTGTGTGCTCCTTAGATGATTGTTTGAGTGACTAAATGCAATATTGGAGATGCAAATGATAAAAAAAGATGGCTAGATGATGGTAAAGGATTGTGGATTCAAATTGGCAGCATGTAGTTATGAGAATGCAAAGTGTTTGAGAAGGCAAATTGGTAGCATAAGGTTGCTCCAAATGAAAGTCTCTGAAAATGCCTATGAGGAGGGGGTATTTATAGGAGAATTTGAATTCTCTAGAGAATTCAACGGTCAATATTGTTCCAACAAGGCCAAGATGAAGGGCTATGGTGGGTTGAGAACCCACAAGCCCTCACATCTTGACATGTGGAGGGTGAAGTGGACAAGGGGACATGAGGCGGAGATGAGTTGTCAAGAAGGTACATGAGGTGGAAAAGGACATGCACCTTGGGGAGTGAGGAGATTTCCACAAAAAGGGATTTCTTGTCCCCAAGTGGGAGTGAAAAAGACATTTGAGGAATTTTGGAATTCCTCAAAGATCTACATGGGAAAATGAAAGGTGGTTGGGGATATAAATGTGAATTAAAAATTCACATTCCTAGGATGATCTAAAGGGTAAAAGATGGGCTCCAAAAAGGTGGGACTTGGTCACATGTGGAGATTGTGACAAGTCCAAGGTTCTAGAAGCCTTGGAAGAATGGAATGTGAATTAAAAATTCACATATAAAGGAGATGAACCTAGGACAAATAAATGTGAATTAAAAATTCACATGGGAAAGAGGGTCAATATCCAAAAAGGAAAAATGGAAGAGTTGACCAAAAAGTGGTGTTAAATTTAGCTAATGACCTTGGTTAAGGTTGTGCAAACATTGGATTAGGCTAATTAATGGAAGATTAGAGGCAAGTGGCAAATGTAGGAGGATGTGACATTAATCTCTGATTAAGAGGATGCACATCATAATCATGAATTAATTAAATTAATTCAGATTAGGGCAAGGTTATGGAGGATGTGACAAGGAGAGAGAAAGTAAGGAATTTTAAATTAATTTTAAATCAAAAGGGGAAAATGACTAAATTAAATAAATTAGCGTATTTATTTAATTTAGAGAGGAATAAGGTGAAAGATAAAGTATTAATTATTAAATTAAATACTTTACCGTTATGAGGCCAAAGGTATAATATTAATTTAATAAATTAATATTAGCATGGTAGACGGAAAGGTGGTAAATTTAATCATATGGAAGTGATTAAATTTAGATGTCCACATTTTTCCCCTCTTCGAAATATTGTTAGGATAACAGTGTTTCGAAGAAAAATAAAATGCTAATGATGCAAGAGGTGAAAGATGGTGATGCCCCTGGCGTGAAAAGGTTAATGATGTCCCAGTGACTGAGTTGAAGGAATAGAGTAATGGTAAGAGGGTATGCCCCCTCGAGAGGGCGGTTGGGGAAGGAAAAAGGGGTCCCCAGATGATGTTTCGATAGGAAGGAAAGAATGATACCGTTGGATAGAGCTCAGGAAACTAAGCAATTTTGGTTTTTGAACGGAGGTGATCTGACACACGGTTTGCGAATGGCAGCCTCAGGAAGTTTGGGATTAGTTAGAGGAATAAAAAGTTAAATAAAAGGTAAAAAATACCTTGTGGGAGGAAGGGGGGTTAAAAAGGTAATTTGAAAAATTACCTTGGTCATTGTCACTGTAGCAGTTGAGAGAAAGAGAGGAGAGGAGAAAATCAACGAGGAGACACGATGCCGACAGACAATGACACTGTGATCGTGCACCGGGCGGACGGAGTACGGGCAATGTACAGTGGGGGCGGAGGCGGACAGCAGGTGAGTAGAAATAAAAACCCCCATATGTGATTTATGCAGTTTTTACGTAAAAAAAAAAAATTCAAATTTAGAAATATGGGTTTTGTCGGGGACAAAAATGAGCAAAATGGGTCATGTTAATTTGCGTTAAAAAAAGGTCAAATTGATGCGAAAAGTGCAGGGGGGGTGGGGGAGGGAAAACCATTAGCTGAGTCAGCCCTGCTACGCCAGGCTGCCGTCGGGCGGAGTCGCCGCCCCCACGCCGCAAGGTTCCGTTACCGCTTGGCGAAGACGCCGCTCGACGCTGGGCGTTCGCTGGCCTTTTACGGGCGCTTCGCCGCCTCGCTGGTATAGCTGCCGCCTATCGCTGGCGGCGTACCGCCGCTCATACGGGCGGGAGTCACTGCGGTTTAAGCGCAGGTTGCCGCCTACGCTGGCAGGAAAGTACTTTTGCGCCTGCATTACCGCTATGGGATCTGGGCAAACGAGGGGAAACATAAAAGAGTAAAAAGAATGAGAAATAAAGGGAACAAACGAAAAAAAAAGGGACTAATGGTAAAATGTGTATGAATGCAGAGCTTTGAGCGACTACGAGTGCACGAGCGGCAGTCGAAGGTGTTGGCGGTGACGAGAACCGCGATGAACGGGGAGGACCAGGCGGCGTTGGATCACGCAGGATTGGGGCATTGTGTACAGTTTCCAGTGGTGAGAGCCCACCCGGCGATGCTGACAGCATTGATAGAGAGATGGAGATCAGAGACATCGACGTTCCATCTTCCCACAGGAGAGATGACCGTGACCTTGACCTTGGAGGACGTGTGGCATATTTTGAGACTACCGATTGCCGGCCGGTCAGTGAGTGAGGTGGTGTCCACAGGGGCAGCGTTAGACGAGACGTTGAGAGTTTTGTTTGGAGATGTGAGGTTGCCCCTGGTGAAGGGGCAATTGGATTTGGATGAGTGTTTGACTATAGGGGTGCCAGCTTTACCATTGTTTTTGTGTGGATTGATTAGTGGGATACTGCTACCGGACCGGAGCAGACGGACATATAGCCTGCGATATATGGAGGTGATCCGCCATATTATTGAGTGGCGGGGGGGGGCCGTTTTAGTGGGGTTCCTGTGTATTGGCGCAGCTGTACAGGGATATGCACGGGATCTTCTATCGGGAGATCTCGAGTGTGATGCATGGGACATTATTGCAGATTTGGGCATGGGAGCATATCGCCGTGACTAGGCCGGTAGTGGTGAGGGAGGGGACAGTGGATGACCGCGAGCCCGTGGCTTGGGAGTATGGGGAGGAGTGAGGGTGGATTTTCCGCTATGAGACGCTGGGTGATATGGAGGGGTGGAGGAGGGCGTTTGATGATCTGCGTTCAGGGGAGATAGAGTGGCGGCCATATAGGTTACGTCAGTTCAGGGGATGGTCAGATACGGGGAGGCATGAGGGATATTTCTTGAGCCGATGTTTTATCATTGGGATGCTACCACGCATAGTAGAGTCTCATCGACCGGACAGAGTGTTGAGACAGTTTGGGAGGATACAGGATATCCTAGCGGCACCTATCTTGTATCGGCGGTATAGCAGGGAGGTGCCATGGGGAGGCCACATATCACTAGCGATGGCTAGGGCATCATGGATGGCAGCAGGACAGGAGACTTATCCAGGGAGGACAGGAGGAGAGCAGGTACCAGTGGTGACTGAGCGGTATCAGAGGTGGTTTTAGAATAGGTTATGGGAGAGGATTACGCCTGTTCATCCTATGCTGAGGGTAGCGAGTGTGGTATTGGGAGACGAGGGGGGACAGGAGGAGCCCGAGAGGGATGAGCGAGAGCCGGCGGGTAGAGCTGGGAGGAGGGGGAGGAGGAATGGAGGGATCTGACAATGGAGGGGGGAAGGAGGGAAGGAGGGGGGAAGGGGGAAGGAAGGGGGTGGAATGAGCCTGGTGGAGGGTCTGTGGACAGGAGGTGGATATGGAGGGTGAGGACAAGGAATGGACCACAACGGCTAAGTGGTCTGGCCAGCCGGGTAGAGAGTCATGAGGGGCATCAGGAGCCGGAGAGCAGAGAGAGAGGATAGCACGAGAGAGGCAGGTTTTTGGATGGCAGCGTATTATGATGCGGTTCCTGATCCAGCGCAACGGAGATTCCGTTATACCAGGCAGACACCTCAGATGCCGGTGCCATCTCAGTCATTGGGGACACAGACACGTGGTTACAGTGACTCACCAGGTGTGTCACCAGGCAGAGGAGCAGGACTTGAGTCTCCACAGAGATCAGATGTGGGGAGTTCATTTGGGAGGTGACAGGGTATTGTGTTTTTGACAGATGCAGGATGGATTTATTGACAGAGATCAGAGATGTTCTATATCTCTGGATTTTGTACTTTGTCATGTGACGGATATATGTATGATGGATATGTGACACATGTTATAGTATTATTTTGATATGAGATAGTTCTTATTAGCACCATGCAGTATGTTTCTGTTTATGATGGATGATTATATGCATGTGTGTATGGTATTTCTTGGTTTATGTGGATGAATGCGTGATTTATGCTCATGTGTTGATTTATTTATGATACGAGATGAGATGTTCATGTGGATGAGTGGATATATGTATTTATGGATAATTTTACTTAGGCGTATGCACTGGTTTATTGAGATGTATATGTATTTATGGATAAGTTTACTCATGCGTATGCATTGATTTATTGAGATGTTTATGTGGATGATTGGATTTATGCACTTATGTAATATGAATATTTGTATGGATGTGAACGATGATGTTGTACGTGTACCTATGGGATCTAAGATGATGTATATATATGGATGCCTAATTGACTTAATTATCATGTATGTGTGTATGATGGATGTTGTATGAATATTTTATATATGCGGGATGTGATGTATTATGCGTCTAACACTTTGTGATGCAGGTGGCGATGTACGTATGGACCTATCATGTAGTGGTGCAGGGGACGATAGATGTATGGATAATACTCTTGTAATTCTAGAGGAAGTACAACATGACCATAAGTGCCAATAAGAACTGACATGGTAATGGGAGATGGGTACGTGGTGATGGATGTAATGTGGCATCTGTCAAAAGGTATCAGTATCCTGAGAAGAATGAAAGAGAATGGGGGAAAGTATTTGCACAACCAAAACTGTAGGGCGAGTATTAATGCAATGATTATGAAAATGCAATCCTAACTCAATTTTCCATCTTTGGAGCACTAGTTTTTGCTATAGCATAAGACACGATTCTACCAAGGTATAGAGGACTGAGGTAGATTAGTGTCTAATGCATGAGACAAACATACCAGACAGGAAGGCTATCCCGATACCCCAAAGTCACGAAGACCTTGTTCGGGTCCGGTATTGAGATAACCACAAGCACAAAAGGGATGCCCCAACATAACACAAGACCTCTGGGATCTTGGTGGGTACTATGTGGGACAACCAAAAGACACAATCAAGGAAAAGATCAAGATATGCCCCTATGCAGACCAATCAAAACACGCCATAATTTGATAGATTATGACGGTCTTGGTAAGTGACGATAGGGAGCCCAAATGATAAACAAAAACCAAAAGCATCAAAAAGATCACAATCAATTTCAAATGTCCATTGCCATAGGATCCAGGGGATAGATGGAATCGATGAGGTCTGTTAGGAAGGATGCATCCTGTTAAGACCTATGATGGATGCTAAGTGAAAAGATCGGTATGATATAGGATATTCGAAATTGTTTAGATTCGTTGGTACAAATGGGTCTTGTTTGTTAAGAACCAGCGAGATAAAGGCATAGCTTGATGTCACAATACAAGGGAGACGAGACACAACCTAAAGACCTAGGGGCTCGGGGGCTGATAAAAGATTAGCCTTGCCTACGTGAAAGCGCAGAGCCCTCGTAGTTCATGGAAAAAGACCATGGATAAAGTGGAAAGAATACAATGGTGACCGATGATGGAGAACACAAGACGCGACCAACAAATGCCCCGGGGGAGGATCAAATGACCAACCTTGCCTACGTGAAAGCGCAGGGGCAACGTAGTTCGATAAAAAGACCATGGACAAAAGCAAAAAGGCACAAGTGGAGATGAGAGGATGGAGGACCAAAACAAGTTGATCCAAAAATGCCCCAGGGGCAGATCGCACGATCAGCCTTGCCTACGTGAAAGCGCAGGGGAAACGTAGTTCGACAAAGGAGGAAAATGACGTAAGAGGGCAAGACCTAGATGGGGACTGACACAATGGATGATCCTATATGACGACACCGACCGACCAATAGATATATGAGCTCAAATTGGGATACAGAAAAGCTCAGGATGAGGGATAAGTGAGATGAGTCGTCCAGTGCTTAATCAACAAATACCAAACG
>VDFB02280237.1:0-35426 GCA_007258455.2 Sequoia sempervirens | reverse complement strand
TTTTTGCTTCCAGAAAATCTCCTCCCGAAGCTCCCACTCTTCTAAGCCCTTAAGGGCCAAGGATTCTGCATTCAAAAGGTCAGAGGACAGCCCATGGTCGCGAATCTGACGAGTGACACTGTCCAGCTTGGACTGAGCAGCAAGTTTCTGAGCATGTAGGTTCCCAAAGCATTGTTTATTCCACCTCTTAAGCCTATACTTCACATGTTGGAGCCGTTTACAGAAAGTGAACATGGCCCGCCCGTGGGCAGGAAGCCCTTCGTACCACCAATCCTGCACCAGATTCTGAAGAGAGTGATCTCGTAACCACATCAATTGAAATTTGAATGAAGGATTTTTGGTGACCCCATAAGAGGAGACACAGAGCATGATAGGCCAGTGATCTGATCCCCTCCAATCCAAGATATCAGAAACGGTAGTCCACCTACTGTTCATCCAATAACAGGACACCAAAAATCTATCGAGACGTTCTGAGATAGCCTCATCACCACACCTCCTATTATTCCAGGTAAAAATTCCATTGGTTGGCTTCACGTCAATAAGCTTAAGGAGACTGATATTATCTCTGAGCAAAAGAGAAGAAGGATCAAGCCTGACTAACCCTCCTCATTTTTCATCCATACTAATAACAGCATTAAAGTCACCAGCCAAAATCCATGGGAGAAACGGGTCCAGAGAACGGACAAACTTGATATGATCCCAAAGGTGGGTCTTACCTGTCAGGTCAGTAGGAGCATAAATATTGGAGAAAAGACATCTTTCTCCAGTTTCAAAAATGGAGGCAACCATAGAGATAGAAGACTGACTAGAAACCCACCATAAGGGGGTGACTTTCCTTGGGTTCCAGAAACAAGCCACCCCCCCAGAACTGCCCAACGCCCCAACCCCCTGCCAGTAACCTTGGGGCCAGATACACATAGCACAATTATTCAAACCATCCACTGTAAGCTTGGTTTCCTGTATGAAGACCACATCCGGAGTCTGGGACTCGATTAATCTACGAACAGCCTTTTGTCTGGGGATGCTATTCAACCCCCTTACATTCCATGATAAAACTAACATTTAGGGGGGTGGGAGAAGTGAGAATCAATGGGTCTCACAGACCCAGACTCAACCAACATATCACCCATTATCTTAACCTTCTCTTGATCAGTCTTCCTTCCACTCCTTGACTGTTTATCTAGAGGTCCCTTTTTAAAATATTTTTGATGCAGGCCCAAGGTAGGAGGGGCCTTAACACCCTTCACAGAATCTGCGGATGTCTTCGCAGCATCGGGACAAGGATCCAACCTAGCATTACCCACCATTATCTGTGACTCCTGGATACCACCAATATTCTGAACTTGAGAGGGTAAGTCCAAGGCCGGCTGACCGACTTGTTGAGCCCCTGACGATAGAATCGGCTCCTCCTTCCTTGCATCCACCTCTTGATTCTCTACCTGACCCATAATCCCAGAAGAAAGCTCAATTGGAATACCATCTTCTTGGACTACGCTATCCAGAACCTCAAACCTGTTAAATGTGTCATCATTCTGTCTATCCGTCCAGGGTCTCTTCTTGCCTTTGCCTTTATTACGGGATTTAACCGGGGTAAAACCCTCCTTATCAACAGGCCCATCAGACACTGGAGCTTTCCCCTTATTCAACCTAGGAGGTTCAGAGGCAGGCAAGGGGGAAGTTTTCAATCTGGGGCATCTGCGATGGAGATGACCATATTCATGGCAAATTATGCATCTAAATGGAAGGGTTTCGTAATCTAGTTGTTGAATCCAGGAGGAAGAACCCATGCAAATTTCCAAAGAGTCTGGTAATGGATTGTTCAAATCAACTTCAACGCAAATACGAGCAAAGGAAATTACCTTACGATCTTGAGTCTGTGAAGCCGATCCAACAGGTTTCCCAAGAAGTAAAGAGATTGAGTGGAGGATATCTTCCCTCCAGAATTCCAACGGAAGCCTCGGCAAACAAACCCACACAGGCACCCGCGACGGGATCTCTTCAGCAGAGTTGAAGCCCATATGCCAAGGCTTGATAAAGAGCCCGACCTGGTTAAAGAAATAAGGGCCACCCTCAAAAGCCCTATTCCTGTCTGACATGCTTGAAAAAATAACTAGAAAATAGTTATTAGCCGCTAAAA
Source organism: Sequoia sempervirens (assembly GCA_007258455.2). Lineage (NCBI taxonomy): Eukaryota > Viridiplantae > Streptophyta > Pinopsida > Cupressales > Cupressaceae > Sequoia > Sequoia sempervirens. The sequence goes on along the minus strand of VDFB02280237.1, from coordinate 33,289 downwards.
GAATTTCCATATCTCCTTCAGGGTTCCAAACCCGACGTGCCCAAGACTCCAACACAGGAAGAGAAAGACGAAGGCCCAAAAATTTGCAGATAAGAGCATGCTTGCTCCAGTAATCAACATCCTCTATAACCTGCTCAGGTTGAATAACCAAAACTGGTCTATCTTCCGATCTCTCCAGACAACCATTAACTTTTTTAATTCGAAAAGACCCTTTTGACGAGGAGGTACCTTCCCCAGAAGGAGGAAACGCAGTCCGATCCTTGTTATTGGCATGCATCAAAGAGGATGGATCTACCATCTCCAAATCCAGGGAAGAAGCAAGGCCCTGAATCTCCATGGCAAAACGAGCCCAAGCACCAAATAGAGGACAGAAGGAGGCAAGGAAATCGGCCCAAAGCCCAAACGACCTCGAACCCCCCGATCCAGAGACCCACGCACCAAAAAATGGCCAGAAAAACGCCCAGCCGCAGCTAAGAGGAGGTCAAACCCCTGTCCAACCCCCTCAGGACAAACCACAGAAGCCAGCGGTGAGAAAAAGCGCCAGTATGAGAGAAACCAGTGAAGCCGACTAGAACCGCCTTGAGACCCTAGCTATTTCGCATCTGAGCTTCCTTGAGCGCCATCTTCCTAGATACTTTGAATTATATTATATTTTATTTATATTAATTTTTTATTTATGTTGGAAATTTGTATTTTTTTATATTTTATTATTTTAAGTGGTAAACACTTTTGATCCCAAACTATGAACTATAAATGGTGAGGTACAATTACATCCCAAACAGGTTTGAACCTTGATGGCAAGAACAAAGAACAACTTAACCATCATACTATGTCACTATTGACTATATTTTTATATTTTAATTATACTCTATATTTTATATTAAATATATCTTAATTTTATAATAATTTTTTTAGAAAATGGTTTTTTATGTACATATATATTCACTTGATAAGTTTATTATTTATTTTTATCTATTTTTAATTATTATTTTCATTACTATCTATTTTGCATTTAATTAATATATTATTTTTTAAACTATATATAAAATATACTTTTTAACATTTAAAGAATAGTTTTGTTATTTAAAATTCAACATTTAACTTTATGTTTTATATTATATATGATATTTTACAATTTATAATTTACACTAAAAAAATTTACATATCAATTAATTTTTATTCCATATTTTAAATAAATAAAAAATACATATATAAAATAAATAATTTAAAATAAATATATTAAATTTATTTAAAATTTTACAATTTAAATTTTATATTAAAAATTGAATAAAATAAATATTTTAAAATAAATATAAAAATCATTTACCTACACTCCTATTAAAAAATCAAAGCGATTCTTAATTAAAAAAATAGTTTAAAAAATAAAGTTGCATGAAATATCTTGATCCGACCCAGTGCAAGGCTATCCAGCCCCCAAAACGGCATGGGGCATGGATGCATATGGCTCTGCATAATCTGACGGTTGTACAAACCAACCGTGTGCTGCAGGCGTCAGTTGTTTTTTTTCGTTTTACGTGTCTCACATTTACTTTTTTAATGATTTTATATTTTCCTTTTTAGCTGTTTATTTTTAAGTTAGCCTAAATGTGTGTAAAATTTGTTTTTTTTTTCTTTAAGTTTAAATATATTATAGATTATATAATATTATATATATATAATATATAATTATATTAATATATATTGTAAAATTATATATTTAAAATATATTTTTAAATAAACATTATATTTTTAAATATATAATATTGTATTTCTCTTTTTAGCTGTTTATTTAAAGATTTGTTTTTTTTTCTTCTTTAAGTATAATATAATGTTTAAATATATTATAGATTATGTAATATTATATATGAAAAATATAATGTAATAAAAATAAAAATATTATATTATATAGATTAACACCTAAACTATAAATTATATTACATTATTTTATATTATATATATAAAATATAATATAGTGTAATATTTATATTTGTATTTATAAATTTAGGTTTTTTTCTATATAATATAATTTATAATATAATATATAATAGAAAAAAACCCAAATTTATTAATATAAATATATATTATATATTAAAAATATAATGTAATAATAAAAATAAAAAATATTATATTATATAGAAAACACCTAAAATAAAAATTATATTACATTATTTTATATTTTATATATAAAAAATATAATATAATGTAATATTTATATTTGTATTTATAAATTTAGGTTTTTTTCTATATAATATAATTTATAGTATAATATATAATATAAATATTATATTATATAGAAAAAAACCTAAATTTATAAATATATCTTAAATATATAATTTTATAATATTAATTAATATAATTATATTTATATAAAATATCAATTATTATTATGTACTTCATTGTTGGATTAGTTTCATTATTTGAGTTTTAGGTAGTTGGTAGTTGATAGTGTTGATTCATTCTTTACACCTTGATTTTGGCTTTAGGAAAATTCACTGCCAGCAATTCACCATTGGAAAATTCACCCCCAACAATTCACCATGGAAAAATTCACCACCATGACAAATTCACCTTATGGAAAAGTCACCACCAGCAATTCATGGCTGTGAATTTTCCCATGGTGAATTGTTGAAGGTGAATTTTCCTTGCGTGAAGCCCTTGATTTTACCCTATTCTATATAAACAATAGAAAAAAATAAAGGGGAAAATTCACAGCCAACAATTCTATGTTCATTTGTACTTCATTGTTGGATTAGTGTCATTATCTGAGTTTTAGGTAGTTGGTAGTTGATAGTGTTGATTCATGCTTTAGGAAAATTCACCTATATAAACAATAGAAAAAAATAAAGCGGAAAATTCATGGCCAACAATTCTATGTTCATTTGTACTTCATTGTTGGATTAGCGTCATTATTTGAGTTTTAGGTAGTTGGTAGTTGATAGTGTTGATTCATGCTTTACACCTTGATTTTGACTTTAGGAAAATTCACCACCACCAATTCACGGCCAACAATTCACCAAAGAAAAATTCACCACCATGACAAATTCACCTTATAGAAAATTCACCACCAACAATTCATGGCATTGAATTTTCCCACGGTGAATTGTTGATGGTGAATTTTGCTGCGGTGAATTTGCCTAAAGCCCTTGATTTTACCCTATTCTATATAAACAATAGAAAAAAATAAAGAAGAAAAATAAATTTTTTAAAAAATTATAAGTGTTAGAGAGTGGATTGAGTGGAATTCTCAAAGTTCCATTTAATTTATGGAAGAAATATAAAAGCAAGATTAAAAACACACTTTTAATAGATTTTGTCATGAACATTTTAACATAATAATAATATACACAACTTTGTTGTGAATATAATATGTGAAAAGTCAGTAAATTTATTCCTAATACCAGTTAAAACAATAATCACTAATACTAATAAATTAGACCTAAATATAATTTTATATATTTACTAGTTAAAAAAGTTTTCTTTGGTTAATGCTCTAATCATACTACCCTAAACACAAAGCAAGACACCTTTCCATTGCTTTAGGAAATTAAATATAATTGATATTTTGTAAATTTATTCAACTAAAATTAATATTATAAAATTATATATTTAAAAATATAATATTTATTTATAAATATATTTTAAATATATAATTTTACAATATATATTAATATAATTATATTTATATAAAAAATATTATATATATTTATTATATTATATTTTAATATATAATATTACATAATCTATAATATATTTAAACATCATATTATACTTAAAGAAAAAAAAAACCAAATCTTACATACATTTAATTTAAAAATAAACAGCTAAAAAGAAAAATATAAAATTATTAAAAAAAATAAATGTCAGACACATAAAACAAAAAAACCCCTGACGCCTGCAGCACACGTTTGGCAACCCCTGACGCCTGCAGCACACGGTTGGCCGTCAGACTATGCAGAGCCATATACATCCATGCCCCCATGCTGTTTTGGGGGCTGGATATGCCCACAAAGGATGCTGGTAAGATTGCAGGCCTTAATGTCATGTGAACAATTATTGAGCCAATGGTCGTAGCTATAACTTATGGCTTCCATGATGTATTTATTGGAGAAAGAAGCATTCTCATCTTCGATTTGGGTGGAGGTGCATTCAATGTGTCAGTTCTTTTTGTTCAAAAGGGTAATATTACCGCCAACGTCGTTAGAAGAGATATGCATATGGGAGGTCAAATTTTTGATAACATAATGCTTAATTATTGTGTTCAAAAGTTCAATACAAAATACAAGTTGGAGATCAGAAGTAGTGCCAAAGCTAGAGAGGGAGAGAGTATAAGATGTATAATATATAATATATATTATTTATATAAGTTATATAGTATAAAATATATATTATATAATATAATATATAGTATATATATTAAATATGTTATATATTATACTATATACTATATAGAACAAAATATAATATTATATAATATATAGTATATTATATTAAATATACTATATATTATATATTATATTAAATATATATTATATATTAAATATAGTATATATATTATATATTATATATTATATAGTATATAGTATATATATTAAATATACTATATATAATATAGTATATAATATATATCATAATATATAATATATAATACATTTATTATATATTAATAATACATAATATTGGTTTTATGTATTCTTTGGTTTATAAAAATTGGAAGCAAACAAATATCCATAATTATTGTATAAGATTTGAAGCTTCCCCTATGCATACATATTAATATATAATATAATTTATATACTATAAAATATTTATAATATATACAATATATATTATATATTATATATATTATACTATATATTGTATATAATATATATTATATAATATTTAATATAATATATAGTATATATATTAAATATATTATGATATATTAATATATTAATATATAATAAATATATTATAGAGGGGTTTGTGAGGGATAGAGGGAGGTAGAGACCTGAGAGAGAGACCTAAGAGGGAGAGAGACTTTAGAGGGAGGGAAGGGAGAGAGAGAGGGAGAGAGAGGAGATGACAAGAGAGAGAGAGAGGGGGAGCGAAAGAGAGTTGAGAGAGACCTAAGAGAGAGGGAGTGGGAGTGGGACGAAACTAAGAAAGGGAGAGTGGGGGAGAGAGACTTGAGGGGGGGTTTGAGCAAACCCAAAAGGGGTTCGCTTGAACCCCCTTTCGAGCAAACCCCTTTTGATGATGTCATCCCTTTTGGTGCCATTTTAAAGGAAAAAAGGAAAATGTGAAAACAAGGGGGCTCCAAGCGAACCCCTTGAGCGAACTCCTCCTTCGCCTGCGTCAAGGGGGTTTAGTTCAAAGGGGTTCCGCTTCAAATTCTCTTTTGGCCCTTTCTCCCTCTTCTACCAAATTCCCCTACAAAAATCTTTTGAATCTCTCGGTTGAGGATGAAAAATGGACGAAACTTTAATAAACCCGATTGATGATGTGAACCTTTAACGAAGCCATCCATTGAATATAATTTTAATATGTTTTGGTTTTATTATGTATATTTTTAGTTTAATTAAAATATGTTTTTCACCAAAAAATCAAGCTCTTATGTTTTGCAGCCATGTGGAAAATAGCAAATTATCAAAATAAAATTGAAAAATATCTATGCACTAGATATTGATGTCCTTGATCCAACAAAAACAAAAATAATTTTGATACATACAAAAAGTTGTGTTAGCAAGTAAATCATGTCTAAATTGTAACCGGGTTTGACTTCAAAACTTAATTAAGAAAAAAAAAAATATCCAATGAAATGCTATGAAACCAATTGCATGCACTTAGATAGTTACAAATCTAAAGAACCCAACAAAGAATTTTATCCTCCCATAGAAAAGTTGTAAGTCTAGCAAAATCACCACATCACTCTTTAAAAATGGTGTTTATTGTTAAAAAACTGTTTTCAAAGGAGATGGAAAAAAGAATGCAACTGATTCCAATTTTTTTAAATATATATTTAGAATCTACGCATTAAAATGTCATAAAATCACTAGTTTACATCATCTTCAAATTCCTCACGGTTTAGAAACTATAGATGCCCGAAAGTGAAGATTTAGATAAAAAAAATTAGTTCAATGTCCAGTTTGGCCAAAAATTGTAAACCAGTATTGTGGGATCACCCGATTAGTGTGTTCAAAACTACAATCAACATGTTGAACCCATGTAGGAGAAACAAGATTATGAATGTGTCTATTTACATATGTTGAACAACTTGTAGGTACTCTAACAAATAACCAATGGTTTTCACGGTGACATAGAGAGATTACCAATTTAGCATACAAGAAATCAATAATGATAACTCATAAATACACCAAGAAAATACGAACCAAATGCAATCTTTATTATCTTTGTGAAATTGTCCAACTTCAAGAACCCTCGGATCTAAAAAAATGGAACACTTTATAAAAATGGAACCCTTTTACATTAAAAAAATATGACCTTTATAGCCTCCCAAATGTTAAGTAATTTTTAACCTCTTTTTAAGACTGAAATATTTGATAAATTATTATAAATTCTTTTTAATGAGTGTGGATTCAACTCATTAAAAAAAATGGTTTTAAAAGCATTAATAAAACTGACTTTATAATAAAATGTTTAGTTTTTGTCAAAATTTGACAAGCATATGCTTGTTAGTTGAACACTTGGCTGGCAACTAACTGCAAGTTGTTTTGTCAAACATATTTATTTGTTTTCCTCTCTTCACTCTGAAAAATTAACTTGCACACATCACTTTCAAAACAACTCTCTTGTCTCATATGCAATTGCCAGCTTTGTGGTGGTGGAGAAATAATTATGTTTCCTTTCTGTTCAACATCATTAGGTAATTGTCTTTGATGGAAAATACATGGTATCCAATTAATTTTGGATCCTTCTCTCTTCCACATCATTAGGTAATTGTCTTGATGGGAGATACCTAACTTCCTTTCATCTCTAAATCCAATTTCTCCAAATTTATATAGATATCATGTGTTTCTGAGTGTGATCCATCTCCTTATTGGCATTCTTTTCTTCATGTAAATTGTTGGAAAGATCACAATGGAATCCTCCTTTGCTTCCAACTCTATTGGGTCATTTGTAGATGCAAGGACACAACTACTTCAAGTCTTGCAATTTTGACATCTGGGAAAAGTCTGTGATCTCCTCCAAATGGAGTAAAACTACTCCCTAATGGGTCATTTCCTTGTCTTCAAGGGTTGAATTTCGATGGACTTTCACAAAGGTCTTCATCTAGGTGAATGGATGTGAAGTATGCGAGCACACTCCACTCCTTGGGAATCAAGTACCCTTTGATCTCAACATCCTGTAATGCTTTTCGTGATACACAAGTTATGATATTTGCCAACTCTAAAATCTCTGTTATGACATTCTATGTATATGATAATGATAATCACTCCTAGTCAGTAGGCTTTTACTCTCTTCCTTAAACTTCTTGACCATCATGTTTTCTTCCCGTGTCTGTTGTAGTGCCAGTGGGCAACCAAAATGGTATTGAAGTGATAGTTTCATTAGCATTGGTGTCGAGTCCTCCCCTGGAATCATTAAATCTGATGAAATATTACAACCACTCAAGTAGCAGGGTGGCTTCTTATGGTTTAGTACTTTGCAGGGAGAAATTTTGAAAAATTGTCATATGCATCTTCAGGAGTAAACTCCAAGCAGTTGTGGAGAGATTTAGAGATTTATCATTTGGAGTTTCTAACATAGTCCTCAACCACTGCTCATGTAGGGTTGAAAATTCTGCCCTTTGTTCACATGATTCAAAACTGCTTGAAAGCCAAGATATCATGACTTGACTAGCATCAAATGCCACTTTGACCAGAGAGTTTGGCATTTCAGCAAGTAAGGCTACTTGTTGGTCATAGCTTTTTGGGGATGCACTAGACCTTAGGTTATACAAAAAAAAAGGCAAGGTGTCTCTTAGTGTCAGAGAATCCAAATTAAGACTGTTTGTCTATTTTGATTGCCTTCTCATACTCCAAATTAGACACCCTTGTGCAATCGACAAATGTGGATTTTTCCTCAAATGAACATGACATGTGCGTTAGACAAAAGAAAGGATGAGAAGCAAATTTTTTAGTTAGAGGATGATCCTAGGAAAGGTGCTTATAGTGGGTAGGGGTTCAATGGTGTGTATAGAAGTAGGCTTGAGTGGGCTCCATAGTAGGTAGGCTTAATATCCAATTTCAAAACACTTTTATCCACAAAGTACACAAATTGACAAATCATGTGATGCCACATCAGCGCACCAATAATACATGACTTAGTGACCCACTATCGGGCTCACCTTTTTTTGGGGCCTTTTTGGATACCTTGACAAAAAGCATGTTAATGTGGCATCATATTTTATGATGTGGCCTTGAAACCAATTTTTATAAGCAGGGGACTTGCCAAATAAGTTGTTGTACAAATTTGGGAGTGATTAGAAATTTTCACATAGGACTTTGAGAAGCGCAAAGTTAGGGTGACCCACTATAGGTCCCTCTCCCCTAATGTTTGGCAAAGAGCAACCTACAATCTTTTGTTTCAACCAGATGTCAAAAAACTATATATGCAATCGCATGTCCATCAAATGTAAATGTTCCTTGACCGAGTTCATCCAACACTACAAGAGAGTGTTGTGTAGTTTATTGCAATACTGATGCTACCCCCATACATTCAACAAGAAATGTGTTTTCTCCTGACATTATGCGGTCACTTGCTTCCAGTCATGTTAAAAAGAATATATGTTGGTGACAGGATACATGATTCAAAAGTTGAGCCATTATCACTGCTAAATAGGTAGCAGCAAGAGTGTTGATTTACCATATACTATCTTATTCCCATCACGAAACAACCATATTACTACTATCTTGGCTGGCTTTAGCAATGTCCGTTTTGAAAGAATGGTGATTTAATTAATTTAGTTGTCAAAATAGCTGATTTTCAAGGATGACTAGTGGATTGTTTTAATTAAATCATTGGTGGAATTAAATTAATTAATTATAAAGGTTATCAAATGAATAAAAATTATGGTGTAGCGCTTATATTTAAATAATTTAATAAAGTGACTTGATTTTTAAAATATATTATATAAAGTCACTTAAATAAAATAAAATAATATTCTAGAAGCTTCTAGAGAAATTGGGGAAAAAGAATAAATAGACATCTTGGGCTTCATTCTCAGCAAGCAGATTTGATGTTGTTGTTGTAGTTTCATCTTGTGGAGCCTAGGGTTTCTGCAGATTGCTTCTTATCATAGGAAACAAAAACTTCCTATTGATAGCAATTTTGAGGGTGTGAAATATCACCTGAATTATTGCAGCTGAGGAGGGTTACTTCAGACTTCTCATTTGCACAAAATTTGTGGCCTCTGGCCAATTTTGCTGAGGATTTGATTGGAGACATTGGAGGCATCATTGGAGCATTACATCTTTCATCAACTGGTGATAAGAAGAGGTCGATTTGCATCAGGAAGATCTATTGTATATTCAGATTTTTATATCAGATGTTCCCAGAATTCTGATATGATATTCCAATCACTTCATTGAGAAAAATTTGGCCTTTGGCCAATTTTGGATGCAATTCGATTAGAGGAAAAGGCTGATCAGAGTTGTTTTGCTGATCAGATTTGTCTTCAGATTTTACCATATCCATTGACTTATTCATTAAAGGCATTGTTTAGCATTGATTCATTTTTGGATGGTGGCGCATCTTTGTGAAGGGATGTTTTGAGGTTCGTTGTGCTCTTGAGGGCGAATTGAAGGAATTTGTGAATGTTTATCAGTCACCATTATCTTGTGAAGAGAGCCACGTTTTTGTTCATACCTTTCTCATTTGGCATCGATCTCACATCATACCAAGGGCACACCTCATAGGAAGGCTGGGTGATTGTTCTTAGTCTATTTTGGAAGCCAAAGGAGCTGGGAATTATTTAATAAAAATCCATTTACTTCATAATAGGGGCGGCAGCCTGGGAGCTTTGATTTGGGCACTTAAAGACCTTTTATGACAAGACATTGCTTGCTTTTCATTATGGCACTAGGAAGACTTCATTCCCAGGTTCTTTTTGAGTCATTCTTCGCATATATTGCATACTTAGATTTCATGTTAGAGCTGTGACTGTAATCAGAAAATATCATTGGGAAGTCATATGTTTGATGCCAAGAGTCTTGGAAATTTGTGAAGAATAATGTAAGACTCCATTTGATAGCAATAAAGGGAGAAGTAGTTGTTGGTCTGAGACTTTGTTATTTGCATGCATGGCAAGTGTTTAATATAATGTCTACTTGCTGTAGCTAAACGTTGCATAACTAGTTTCTCATATTTATGCATAGAAAATCCAAAAAGAATTGCATATTGCATGTAGATCAGATTGTGGGAATTGTAGGAGTGTTCAAATCAATCTTAGTATTCATTTCTATCAAGCAACTTCAAACTGAAACACTACATGAGCAAGTTACAAGGTTGCATATAAACTGTTTTGACGAAATTATAAGTAGCAAATTAGGGCAAATTGTGATCAGTTTGAGCAAGGCTCATTACAAGCTCTCTATCATTAGGAACTGGGAGACTTACCATAGTATAAGGATGCCATAACTCTTTCATGATATGAACAGAACCTTCTTTTTCACCATCTAAAATACCATCATTTGCATGTAGTTCCATTTGATGAGTTTGTTGATATAGCAAAGGCTAGCAGCACATTGACGCAGCTTATGGCATCAACAATTTGTGACCAATGTGTTATCTCTTGAGTAAACAAGTTTTCAATTGAATTCAAACTTGCAACCCCATCCTCACCAAGATCCTTTTCTTGCAATAATTATGTTCCATGATACTACATTCTTTGATGGGTTTTGTCAAATAGATCAAGCGCCTTGCATATGCTTCAAGGCTTTGCATATCATCTTCCAGAGCGTTTCCGACCATATATCTGATAAAAATCACCTTTCCAATATGTTGTGCAGGATGTCCATACGTTGATCTAGCATGCCATTAGGGCGGGAGGTCGATAGGAGGTTGGTGACGTTTGGCTTTAGACAACCGATTACATTTGCTTGAAAGCTTATCAAGCATTTTCAACAACTCAGTGCCTTGCTACGCCTTTCACATTTTGCTTTCACATTTTGCTTTCACATTTTGCAAACATGTCTACTGGAACACCAACAACTAAAAACCTCCTACGCAAGCAGAGGCCATGGGAGCTGGAATCATACCTACTACACAATTACTTGAAAGTTTATGAAACCATTTCAACAAATCTTTTATGTGCAGATCTGTAATCATGGCGTCCCAATGAGACCACATTTCTATGATGTATCTTATTCCAAACGCTGTGGGGAAGGAGTCGGGGGGAAAGGATCGTTCAAGAACAAATTGGGCGAAGATACGAAGTTTGTTCGGGCTTTCCGGGGGAAAGAAGGTTCCCGGTACTAAGGGAACCTCCTAAAAGTTCTTACTTCCCCACAAAACCTCCAATTTAGTGAATTCATTTGGGGTTTAAGGGTCATTGGGAGTAGTAATCGTCGATGCTTAAGGGGGGCATGGGAACATGTTTTGGGGTTATTAATAGATTTAACAGATTCTTTAAAATTTAAAATGATTGTAAAGAATAAAGATGTGAATGTTAAAGGATTTTAGAACTATAAAATGTTTTATGATGAGGAATTTAAAAGATTTTAAAAATTTATGTATATTTATATTTTTAATTTTTGATTTTTCAAATTGCTAGTGTATTCATTGTTTGAAAAGTGTTTAATTTTGTTTAGTAAATTTTTTATAAGATCTGTCTAACAATTCTGTCAATATCGACAAACGAAGTTTAATGTATAACTTTTGACTAAGTTTTTCTCACATCATGAAACTCCTTGCCATACCGTTTTTCTCTAGCTCCTACAAAACTCCATATTTAATTGTTTCCATAAATCATCCTATGAGAAATTTAAATTTTAATATCTCACCAATAGAAAGGCGTTTTGATTCGAAAACTTGCCACACTAGGAAAAACATTATGAGTAACATCCCCATAAAATTTGTGCATCATCTTTCACAAATTTCAATATTTAATTGTTTTCACAAATCTCAGTAAGTTGCATCACTACTTCTAAGGGCTAGCTAGACAAAGGAGGTTTTTCTTCAAAATGGGGAGAGACTTAACATTTGAGGATAACTAGGGACCTTTTTGGCTAGGAACCACTCGACATAATAATTTGGATGCAAAAAGTTTAAAATTTGGTGAGTTTAAAAATGAGACCAACAACATGATTTTATATTTTCTATGTGTTGGTGTTTCATATGAGTGAACTATAGCATACAACTGTTATCTTTTGCGTAAGTGGCAACATCCTCAATAACTCTTGACCAAAATTGAACTTTCTATCTAAGAAAAAAAGTTTGTGGAACATTAAGGGATTTGCCTCGGTCATACCTCAAGTTGGTTCAATAGTTGGATGAAAATGCAAGTTCTAGATGTCGATGAATTCTAACTTTCCAAAGTGTAAGTTCTTGCAACACTGGTGGACTATTTCTTATGTGATGGGTGCTCTTTTAGACACCTTAGATGTCTTAGCTTGTACATTAAATCTCTATGATGTGTGTATGTGATGTTTTGTGGATCCGTTCCATTAGATTTTATTTTAAAAATAAGTTCCAACTCTTTTTATAGTTGGAAGTATATCAAGATTATTGAAGTGTGAAAAGACAGAAATATATTTTATTATAAAGAATATAAATTTAAGAGTAATCCACACTCCAAGAAGTCCAAATCAATCAAAATTATGCTTAGAAAATGAAGGTGCTAAGGATCCACTTTTCTCCTTAAAGTCCCCACCCTACTCATTTATCTTTTCTCTCTAACAATTTACTCCCTCCGTTCATTTTCAATGAAGGCAAAGATTATTGCCCTATGTTTTGGGTTGGCACTCTAGCAATCATTCTCAAGCATAAGTGCGAGTACTTGTTTGGCTTCATGTTATATATTTAATGTATATACTTGTTTGCTCCATGTGCCTTCGGGTGGGTCTTCATTTCAATCATCAATCCGCAATACAAAGGTACGGCCAACACATAGTGTCAAAGGTAATTCTTCACGTGCAAAACGACCTTTTACTCTACCGTGGGATATAGATCGGCTAGACTAGAAGCTTCGAAATGGGGAGTTTTTGTTTGGAATTCATGGCATTACATGCTATAAACATGCCTAGTAGTATCACTCTAGTGCATTTTTGTTAAGATTTGTTAACTTTTTAAATTATTAGATTTTATAATAAATAAATATTTATTAAAGTTGTGAGAAATTAAAGTATTGATTAGGATTAAATAAATGTTTGATATAATCTAAAAAAAAGTTATATATAAAGTTAAATTTAGAAAGTGAGTGAATTGTGAAGGTCTTGAGATATAAGTAAAGTTAAATTTTGATAAGACTTTCAAACGTAATCTTAATAGAGTTGGCGTGGGGTAATCTTAATAGAGTTGGTGTGGGGTATGTGTTATGGGACAAATATAGTTTTGTTTTAGAAAGTTTCATTTTCTTAAGTGAGTAAACAAATACATGTGTAGCCTCAAGTGGCAAGCTATTGTAGTGTTGAAGAGGAAGTGGATCCATAGATAATGGTTAACACAATGTTGAAATGATTTTTGTCTAAATTGGAAGTTGATTGTGATTCTAAAAAAGAAGTCAGAGAGTGGAGCTCAAAATTCTCTTTTTTCAAGATCTCTCATCGCTATAAGATTCAAAATTATGTGGTTGACTTCTTGACAAATGAAGGGGCAGTGCTCAAAATTTTGCTTTAATAGAAAACAAGGATATTAATGCTTCGATAAATTTCGCTATCTTGATTGAAAACGATCATTGGCATTTGGGCTTTATGGGGATTGATAGTCATAATGGTATGTAAAGAGATTGGAAGGGTTGAGGTGTAACTATTTGTAAGGAGTTTCATATGAGGTGGTACATTTAATATTTCATGAGAAGAACTTGTTAATAAATTTGGGAGGTGTCATTGTTGTATATGGCACTTTGGGTGGCTTGCATCTAGATTATGTAGCTAGAGATTCATGTGTGGTCTAGGTGATAGGTATTAATATTGTGTTGCAAGGAATATTTTTTATTTCTTTTATATGGAAAAGGGAGACCAATTAAGGGACTTGCTTTGATGTCTAGTCTCAAATCATTAATTGAAGAGAATTTTTCATTGTGATGAAGAGGCTAATATGTAGCCGATAAAGGTTATCTTAAGCAAGGAGGACCTAGCTAATTCTAGGGGTTTAATGACTTATGCTATAATCCTTGGGGAATTTAAGGAAAGGCTAGCTAAAGCTATAGTAGATGAAAAATAAGGGCTTCCATTTTAGCTCTATTAGTCAAGGTCAAAGAGGAAGATGGAGTGGTAGAAAGTGATCTTTTCTTAGGGAAGCCACATTGCATGCCAAGCAAGAGAAGGTTTCAACCTTTAGGAATCGAGATGGAACTTGTCATCTTACAATTGTAGGAAGATGTGCATGAATTGAGGGTGTATTATAAAATATTGGAGTCATACTGATATTGTTGAATGCCCTGAGCTGACAAGCTTAGAAAAAACCTAACGAAACAACTTTTCTTTTTGGAACAATAACCACAATGGAATTACAACAATAACATGTTGCACTTGCATGGAAATGTGCACACAAGTGTCACAATGGCACAATTCCAAAGACAACAAGGCACTTAACAATTACACAAGAAAGGTGGAAACAATGAAAGACTAACCAATCATGGGATAGATCCACCATGATGAACAAGAGAGGGAGAAAGAGAACATCTCCACACAATGATTGGTTACAACCCACAATTGCGTTCTCTCACAACATGACGTTGAAATAGGATAATGGAAATATCAACCTCCAATCCTCATCCAAGCACACTAAACAAAGAGGAAAACCTTCACAAGAGGTTACCTAACCAAGAGGCACAACTCACTACAAACTAGAATGACAGCAAGTTACTTCCAAACAACCTTGTGCTTCTCAAGATGTCTTGTCACATTGTGACAACACTCAAGAGTGAGAACTACTCCACAACACCCAATGACCAATAAGGATTATTGAGAAAAATTACAAGACCAACCAAAAAGTATTACGACCTTCCTAATTCTTCACAAGACTAGAGAAAGATCTCCCACAACCTTAGGTTCACAAACGGGTCCTTTCAGAAGGTTGCATGAAAAATGATGCAAGAGATTACATAAGTCCTCTATGATGATGCTTGAGAACTAATTCTAAGCGCTAATAGGACCCCAAGACTATGGTGAACAACTTTTGTTTACATGCTTTACCCATCAGAGGTCCTAAAAATGAGAGGGACTAATAAGTCCAAAAGGAGAGAAAACTTGACTAGGTTTTTGAAGACCTAGTCAACAAAAATGATCACCACAAACAAACAAAAAGGAATAAAAATTATTCAACAAGGGCATAGGCCTTAGAAAACCCTTAACTAACCTTGGTTAAGAGGTTTGCATTCTGGAATTTGTATGGGAACTAAGCTGCCCCAACACACTTAGGAAAATTTTGATTTTTTGACATACAAAAATAGGTTGCACCCCTGAATACCAAGCCACCCCAGATGCCACCAGGCCACCCAATAGAGTTAGGAAACTTTTTGAAAATTTGGATTAACTTATTGTTTGATAGGGCCACCTAGGTACATGACCAAGTTGCCCAACTATGAATTTTGACACTTAGGTTCATTTTAAGCACCAAATGAAGTGTTCCTAACTTTGACAACACATTCTATCATCATGATAAGGATATGTATAAATATATCATTCTTGACACCAACACTAAGACACACAAATAATCTAAATACACTTTTATTTTATAAACTTATATCCATCTCTAAGGAGAGGTTCCAAATCGATGAATTACATTATAAGTAAATGAAATACATTATATCTACATAAATTAAAATTAAATTTACATGATTCGATATCATTCCTTGATCCACAAATCTCAAGTACCCAATGGTGGTTACCATGCCACTGTACCTCATGGAATCAAATGATCCACTCCCATCATGGCTAGTAGATAGTCACATGGGCCACAAACACAACACTCACACTAAACAAAAGGGGAGAAGGCTTACACACACACCATATACAAAGTATACACTCCACATGCACATCATATAAATGCTCAATCATCCAAATCACATAATGGATCCAATACATATCAACACATGGTACAGTCACAATGGTATAACACAAAACACATTGGGAAAACCCATCAATGTCACATCACAAATTTGTATTGGGCCAACTCATCAATACCATACAAGATAATTCTTGGACAAAATCACCAAGGGTAAAACAATGCATCCACATGGAAGGGAATACACCATCCTTTAGGATTCTACTCAACTATGCTAGGGTTAAATGTTAGAGAGCAAGAGAGGGAACGTTATCACACATGTACTCATGTGGGGTTCAGCGCAGAACTAAGTATCCTCTCATACAAATGAGGGTATTTGATCTTACAATTCTCACACTCCCTAAGCAACTTTCCTCAATCATCCTTAGCCTTCATGAGCACTCAAGGCATGAGAGGGATATCCATTATCTTGGTTAATCAATTACCCATATTGTTGCAAGTATGAAGGTGTTGTCATTGATGTCAACATGACATCAACAGGATGGTGTTGTCATTGATGTCAATTATGTATTGTGAAAGGTTATTGCATGATGAAGATGTCAAGGATATTGAGAAAATTGTGAAAAAGAGAGAAACAGGTTGTTGTAGATTGCATGCATGTATAGTTGAGATATTGAGGAAGCATTGTAGTACATGGAGCTATATTTATGTTGTAGTGTTTCAAGATGTGTTGGAATGAAGTAATGTACTGAAATGATGTCTTTGATACTTGGTTTCCAAGTGCTTTTGAGAAAATTTGATAAACAAATAAAATAATGTTATGCAAGTGTTCAAAACATACTATGGGATGCACTCCACGTTTCATCTATGTTGATGCTATGCCTGTATGGATTTAATATATTTTTTAAGGTTGTCGGTAGTTTCTATTTCCAAAATTTGGGTTTCTAGAGCACTGTGGAGTGAGATATATTCACCAGTGTGTGAATTAGTTTTGCAATGTTGTGTACAGAGGTTTCTGGGAGAAATGTAATTTCTCCACGTTTCTTCATAGTTGTTTTTTTAGGAGTTTTGAAGGAGAGTTGTTGGTGTTGTTCTCTTGTTTTTTTCAAGAGGATTTGTGGTTAGGTGTATCAGAAGGTCTTTTGAGTTGCAAAGTATTGCTTGGTAGTGTTTTTTGAATAAATAGTATGATTATAATCTTCAGGTGAGATTTTTTCCAAAGGAGTTTTTTGGTTTCTAGGATGTTCTTGGATCGTGTTCAAGCAAATTTTGTTGTCTAAAAGGTTTCAAATTGATTTAAGGAAGCGTGTAATTAATGTTTAATGTGTTTTCACGAGTAACAACCAACTTGGTGTTTACACTACATTCAAAGATGTTCAAGTATTTATGAATGTGTAGCGTGGCATGTGATATTTAATTTGGGTCCCAGTTAAGTATTTTTTTTGGTCCACTTTCATTCCTATCCACCGCGAGAATGTTTAGTGTCGACCTAATTTGAAATTGCAAAGTGTGAAGTATGTATTTACAACATTGGAGAAAGTTTTCAAGGTTGAGGATGGTACAAGTATAAGTTGAGATGTTGAAGGTTGTCAAGATAGAAAGAACGAATGTGTGTGATGCAAGTGATGCAAATTTCTGAAGATTAGAGTGTGATATTGAGTAGAGCAGTGTGAACAAAAAAAGTGTTGGATTCCTAAATGTAGTGAGCAGAAGGTGTTTGCAATCTTTCAAACAAGGCTACAAAAATGTGGGAGCATTTGTGGTGGATTCCTTATTGCATTGAGAAGTTGTTCTTTGTGTAACATTTCTCTTCTATCTTCTTTGTTTCTTTCTGTGATAGTGGGCCCTAGTTGTGAGCCTTTTTGGACAGTGTGTCTTATTCTGGTAGTGAGCCCTTGTACCGGTTTTGCAATTACTTATATTGTGAGCTAATCCTCACCATGGTTTTTCCCTCATTGGGTTTTCCATGTAAATCCAATGTTCTCTTGTGTATGGTGTTGCTATTTTAGTTTCTATTATCTACATTTCATGATTAATCACTTTAACAAAATAACTAGCTTAATGGATGTTTGTGGATCTGATTATTGTTGAATGTTTTGATGTTTTAATTTTCTACAACTGATTCATCTCCCCTCTTAGTTGTCTTGTTCATTCAAAAATTGCTATTAGAGGAACGTTCCTTGGAGAAGAGCTTAATCACTTGAGGTAGATTTGGGATGGCGAACAAGTTGGATTTCCCTAGATCTGATGGAACAAACTATGCATTCTGGAAGAAAAAGATGGAAGGATATATGGAATCTCATGGATTTGAGATTGGAAAGGCAATACAAAATCAATATACCACACCTCTGAATGGTCTGAGTACAAGTGATGAGATCAAGGAATCTGATGAAATAAATGGTAAGGAAAAGTTTATTCTTGTGAACAGTCTTTCAAATTCTAAATTGGTAAAAGCTATGCATCTTAAGATTGCTAAATAAGTTTGGGATAAGCTTGTAAGCATTTATGAAGGAGATGACAAGGTTAAAAAAGAAAAGTTGCAGAATCTGAAGGCACAATTTGAGACCCTGCGAATGTTTGAAGATGAAATAATTAAAACCTATATGTAGAGAGTTGATGAGCTGGTAAGTGTAATGAGAGGTCTTGGTGCACAATTTAAAGAACCTAGAGTGGTAAAGAAAGTTCTTAGATCTCTTCCTTAATCATACAGTGAAAAGGTATCTGCTATTGAGGAAGTTGAAAATTTTAATACTTATTCTAGAGATCGGTTGATTGGTACACTAAATTCATTTGAAATGAGAAAACCTACCTTGAGAAATGGAATAAAAGTGGAGATTGATTTTAAGGTTGGAAAATTAGAAAATATTGAAGATTCAGATGGATAAGATCTTGATGATGTGGAAGCTAACTTTGTAAGAAGAATGAAAAAGGGCATCAGGAAGTACAAAGGTAAAATACCTTTCAAATGTTTTAGCTATGGAAATATAGGTCATTATGCTTTAAGATGTCCAAACAAAGATGTGAACAATAACAGTAAGGATAACAAAGGAAAGATGATTAAGATAAGTTACAATGTTAGAGAAGATGATGGTATTACTTATGATGAATCTAATTATGGAGATGTTGGTGAATGCTTTTTCTTGGCTATAAAAGATGAATCTACTTTTTCTAACATTGAAAGTTGTGTGAAAGAAAGTTTTCCAGAGAAGAAGGATAAGATTGAAGGTACTTTAGTTTTTTCTTTTCATGTTAAACAAGATAAGAACTACTGGTTTTTGACAGTGGATACTCTAATCACATGACCAAAGACAAAAGTAATTTTGTTAAACTTGAAAAGTATGATGGAGGTTTAGTTAAATTTGGAAATGATTTGGGAGTTAAGATTTGTGGAATAGGTTCAATCATTTTTTATGGCAAGCATAGTACTGAAGATGTTTACTATGTTAAAAGTCTAAGTCATAATCTTTTTAGTGTTGGACAAATGTGTAGCAAAGGATATAATCTTGTGTTTAAGGATGAAAGTCGCGAGATTAGAAAAGGGTTTGGAATTGTGATTGCTGCTGGTAAGAGGATAGATGGAAATATCTATTAACTTAAGGGTGTTGATGGTCATTTCTCTATGACTCAAATTAATGGCAGTTGGTTACGACACCAAAGGATGTGTCACATGAATTTTGATAATTTGGTTAGAATCAATTCAGTCCATGGAGCGAGAGACCTACCAAGAATCATAAAGCCTATCAATGTCATTTGCAAGAATTGCCAACTTGGAAAGCAAGTAAGGATTAGTTTCAAAGGAAAGGAACAATCTGCTATCGGACTATTGAAATTAATACATACAGATCTTTGTGGTCCTATAAGGCTGAGAAGTCTTCAAGATGACAAGTATTTTATGATTTTGATTGATGATTACTCTAGAATGACATGGGTTACTTTTCTTAGAGAGTAATATGATGCACTAGATAGCTTTAAAGCATTTCAAGCTATGGTTGAAAATGAAATGGATATGAAAATCAAATGTTTGAGGTTTGATAGAGGTGGAGAATTCACCTCTAATTATTTTAACATGTTTTGTGAAGTTCATGGAATAAAGAGGAACTTGTCTTCCTTGAGAACTCCTTAGCAAAACAGAGTGGATGAAAGGAAAAATAGAACTATTCAATAAGCTACTATAACTATGATGAAAGAAGAAAACCTACCGAAATTCTACTGGAGAGAAGTAATTCATACTGTTTACATACTTAACAGAGTTCAAGAAAAAGATAACAACACAAAGACTCCCTATGAGTTATGGTATGGAAGGGTTCTTGCTATGAAGTATTTAGAGTATTTGGAAGCAAATGTTATATCAGAAGAGATGAAGAAAACTTAGGAAAAGTTTGATGCAAGGTCTGATGAAGTTATCTTCCTTGGATATTCTACTAAAAGGAAAGCTTACAGATGTTACAATAAAAGATCAAGAAAGATTTTTGAAAGTGAAAATGCTAAGGTTGATGAAGATTTACAAAATTCAATTATTATTGATGTATATGTGTTAGATGAACTTGATTGCATAGAAGAAGAAGAAGAAAAAGCTAAAGAAAAAGAAGTGCAGAATGAAGAGGAAGAAGCTATGGAAAATAACCCTAAGACCCCTAAGTATGTGTAAAAGAATCATTTTGAAGAATAGATCATTGGACACAAGAGGAAAGGAGTATTGACAAGAAGAAAAGCTATTGAAGCTGAGGTAAATCTGTGTTTACTTTCTAAAGTTGAACCTAAAACAATGAGTGAGGCATACTGTTGACAGTCGAAATGGGACAACAATAGTTAAACATAATATGGCTACTCTATTTCTCCTGAAAGAGAAAGATAACACATGGATACCTTAGCTCCCAAGGTCTTTATAGTTGGGTCTCAACTGTGCTGATGTTACTCAGTGGTCAATGCAATAGTAATGTTCAAGGGGCCTGCTGGTGTGAGCTTCTGGATTGTTCTAAGATCAAACATGAATTTAAACCTACTCTAACCAGGGGTTTTTAAAGAAACATAAAAAGATAGATCAAGGTTCTGGTACTGAAAAGAATGATAATTCACCTATCTTAACCAGATAGGTGAATTGTTAACTAAAACTGAAGAACAAAATTAACTTGTGATTAACACACAGTTGCATCCATTCACAGTGTTGATTTCAACAACTGATTATAAGTTACCATTTAAACAAAAACACAAAATATGATTTCATTCCTTGAAAGCTTTCAAAATCAAATGATTAACTCAAGATAAATACCATTTTGGAACACAATATGAAGTAGATTTGAATCTGGTTGCTTCTACTGTTGGTGAGATAGATAAGCAACATTTACAAATCTGGCACAATCACCAGTGTACAGAAAACCAGAGTCTTTAGACTGCTTCCATCTACACTAAGGAAACTGGAAAGATACATTCTTTCTATGTTGAATCTAACTCCTAAACAAGAAGACAAAAGAAGCTCCCTTTACTAAGAAACAAGATGCAACTCTCTCTCCTCTATCTCTGCTAACTATTTCTATGTGTATTAAAAATTCTACTTCTGACTTTTTTCACTTCTAAAAAAAAAGAATCATGATCACGACCCTTTTACAAAGAGGCAAGCATGCCATTTTATACACCCTCTCCTGAAAAGAATGCCAGCCCCTGTTTTAGGGTTTACAAAATATCCCTCCATTGCACGAGGCTCGGCGTCCAGATCTTTTGAAGAAAGTCAGTTTTGCATTAAATGTGAGTCCCTGTTGTCTATGTCAGTGAAGAAATTATCCCTAGGAATGATCTCAGATCTTTTTGCAGCTTATAGCATTAACTCCTATGCCCCCGTGTCCATCCTCAAACTCCAATGGAGTTGCTTTGAATGCCCTAAAATATCACCATTAATGTCAAGCTACCCTTGTCAGTAGACACTAGCTGGCATTATGACTCACGACTTCCTTCCTCTTCTTTGGTTCTCCTCCCGCTCGAGATTGGTCCCTCTGTAAGTTGTCGGCGAGACTAACTTCCTTCACCGAGACACTACACCATAGTCACGTCCTTCCGCCGAGAGCTCACTTCACTTTGGGGAGACTTTTCCTGATTGGTGAGACATTACACCATGCTCAACATGCTACACCAAGAGCATAAAATATGTCAGTGGGATTCTATCGGGTCGGCAAGACCTTCTGCCGAAGTTGTCTTCCTTCGCCGAGATACTACGAGTTGCCAAGACTTTATTCCTTTAGCCAAACATCACGCGGAACTCAGATCCTTTGGTGAAATTCCCACAAGAGATATCTTCAGGTAAATAACTCGATTCTGCAAAACAGATCCCTCCATTAGTTCTCAAAGGCAAATAAAATACATCATTATTTATCATGTCTTTAATTTTATCAAAAAGAAGCACAACTCTGGTAGAGGCAGAACCAAAACTGAATTGGGAACACACTTCCCTTTAAAAACCAACAGAGGTGGAACCAAATCAGGATTGGGACTGGGAGGCAAAAATTGGGTGAATCCCAACGGAACTAGGATTGGGACAAAATAGGACTCAGAAATGACATCCTTCGCCTTCAAAACTGGCGGGGGTGGGGCCAAAAGAAAATCGGAACCGGGACCATAGTCAGGACGGGAACAAGCCATGGGAACTTTGATCAATTCCCAGTTCAAACACTATCCTAATTCTGCGTCTGCGAAGGAAACCAAAATGCAAAGGACAGGGAAACAAACGCCGACGGGGTCGGAGCGAAAAGGGATCTCGGGCGAAGCACAACGGGGGGCGGGGGTGGAACCAAATCCAAAATTGAAACTTCTTCAAAGTTTTAGTTTTGGATTCCGTCCCAATCCCTCCTCTGCAAACATGCAAAAGACACGCAAAAAGAAAAACCCGACCAATTGATCAGAACTGAGGCAAAACAAAATGGATAAAGTGGAACCGAGAGTGGAACCAAACCCGAACCAGAAACTTTTTTAAGTTCGAGGTTCAGATTCCATTCCGGACCCACATCCACTATCACCTGAAAAAGGAAAAGAAAATACAAGAAAAAAGAAAGAGAAGGGGAGGGAAAACCCCACACCAAAACAAAAGAAGAAAAGAAGAGTGAAAGAGAAAAACACGTGGAACCGGGATTGGAACGGAACCTGAACTAGAAACTTTT
Source organism: Sequoia sempervirens (assembly GCA_007258455.2). NCBI lineage: Eukaryota > Viridiplantae > Streptophyta > Pinopsida > Cupressales > Cupressaceae > Sequoia > Sequoia sempervirens. The sequence goes on along the minus strand of VDFB02280237.1, from coordinate 9,995 downwards.
TCAAGTTTCAGGGTTCGGTTCCAATGTTGGTTCCAGGTCCGCCAAAAAGACATGCAAGGCAGAAAAAACAAAAGAGACGAGACCAGGACTGAGGAAGGAATAGAAAACAAAACTTGAAAAGAATTCCAAGTCCAGTTTTTGTTCCAGTTCTGGGCCTACCAAAAGAAAAAAAAAAAGGCCCGAGGCCAAAAAGAAAACACCAAGGCACAAGAGACCGAAAACCAAAGGAAAAAGACTAACAAAGAAGAGAGAGAGAAGTGGAGTTGGACCTGTTATTGAACCAGAACCAAAAACATCGAAAGAGTTCAGGGTTTAGATTCAGACCCAGACTTGGCTCTGACAGAATAAAAGAAAAACGCCTAAGGTAGAAAACCAAAGGCCAAAGGGAAAAGACAAAGGGGGACCCATTTTGTTCCAGAACAAAATGGGGTGGTTATGTGAGGCATAAAAAATGGTGACTCGACTGGGAAAATGGTTTAACTATTTTCAAGAAACCGAAGGATTCAGCTACCTAGAACTCCTGGTTTATGAACATCACAACTCCAATTGGGTCAATTTTAGCAACCAAGGCTGAGCTAGAATCTCAAATGTAAATCAACAATAGCTACTTCCAAATCTATGTGTGTGCTTGATTGTGCATCAACCTTTTATAAAGCTTTCTTAATCTTTTAGACAACAATGTGCAAGATTTGAGCTACGTGAGTTGATCCCCTTAGCTGTTGTGCAATGATATCCTGGGCATTGCTCCGCTGCCAGTTAGGCGTTCATAGCCCCGATGGAGATACCTCTAGTTTTCTCACAGCATTGCTCTATTGTCGGTCAGGCGTCCATAGCCCCGGTAGAGATACTAGAATCACCCATTCATATTGAGTCCTCTTTCTTCTTTAAATAGTTCTCTTTTTCTTTGTGGAGTTTCAGATATTTCATTTAATTCTTTCTCAATATGTCAGATGTTTGACATCTGATTTGGGTTGAAACCTACCATGGACCTCATAATAGCATTTGGGAGATTGGATTTTTCACTCAAATCTTACAATGTTGTCACCCTAGGACAAATATACCCTTACAAGAGGAGATGATCTTGATGATTTGTGACAGATTCAGAGGGAGCTAATGAAGGTTATTTACTTTGTACCTTGTTTCCAAGACCTCCCACAACTCTTATCGGCAATGAGCATAAAACAAAAGTTTATGACAAAATCACCCAATCAGCAAACTTGAAAAATCCCTAAACCACTTCTCTCCTAATAACCAAAGTATGCTTTAGACAACAACCCATCATTTCAGGATGGAAAGAAACAGACCAACCCCCAAAAATGAAACAAGACAGAAACCAAGAGAACAAAGGAAACAAAAAGATAGAAAGAAAGGACAAACAGACAAATAGCAAATTATTTACAAAGAAAAGAGCAAATTATTCACACAAAGAGCAACAGATTATCCACATAAAGCACAAAGTTATTTACACATAGAAATTATTTACAAGAAGAAATTATTTACACATATGTATCACCCAACAAAAACATCAACTTCACGACTCGAAATAGTGTTTTAGAAACTGTCCATTGACAGGCAAGGGAATAGGTTCTCTAGTTAAACTACTCAGTCTGAAAGCATTTTCCCCTAGGATCTTTGCAACTTGATAAGGACCTAGCCAAAGCTTATCGAATTTCTAGTGACTGCCCTTCTTTTCACTGGCTTTATCCCATAACAACAAAAGGATCCCATAACAACACAAGGTTTGATATCCTAAAAGCTTTGAATTTGGCTCTTTTGTCAAACCAACACTTGACAACAGCCTAGTGCCTAAAGAATTGTTGCAAGGCGTCATCTCTCTATTCTTCTAACTTCAACAAGGCAGCTAGTCTTACTTCTATCCTATTATCACTAGAGTAGAATTTCTGCATGAACTCAAGGATAGGTATTTGCAGATGGATAGGGAACATAGGCTCCTGTCCATATACCAGCTTGAATGGTGAGGTCTTTAAGGCGGCCCTGATCTTAGTTCTATTTGACCATAATGCAAATCTCAGCTGGGTATGCTAGTCCCTAGGGTTGCTTTCTAACAATTTTTTTATTACCCCTAGAAGGTTCTTATTGGTTGACTCTGCTACTCCATTGCCTTGTGGGTAATAATTTGAAGAATTATTCAAGACAATTTTGTGATCATATGCCCAGGAAATAAACTCAGCAAAAGAAAAGGCAGAGCCATTGCCACATACTAGAGTGAAAGGTACCCCAAACCTTGTAGTGATGCATTCGGTGAGGAACTTGATTACTACCTCTGTTGTGCTATACTTGTAGGATATAGCCTCTATCCACCTTGTGCAGTAATCAGTAGCATTCAAAATAAACTTGTGTCCTGCATAAGAGTTTGGGTTAATTACCCCGATGAAATCTAGTGCCCATTGGGCAAATGGCCTTACCTTGTAAACGGGCTGCAATGGCATGGCTGCATGGCGTTATTTTGATGCAGAAATCTGACATATGTGACATGTTCTCACATGTTGATGGGAATCTTTGAATACACATGGCTAGTAATAACCAGACCTAAGGATTTGGTGTGCCAATGAGTCTGCGGAACCATGACCTGTGCCGTGTTTCCCATAAAATTCAGAGATCACATGTTTAGCCTCTTGTTGATCAAGGAATTGTAGGTATACTCCTTCAAAATTCTTCCTATATAGTAATCCTCCCTTGAGCATATAATGAGAGCTCTTCATTTTTAGTGCTCTCCTTTGAGTGGTGCTCATTCCCTCTGGACATTGGTTATTGAGCATGAAACAAATGATATTAGCATACCAAGGGTCGTTTGAGAAGGACTGAGTTGTGTGTTGCTAGCAAATAATGTTCTCACTAGCATTCGCCATGGATTGAGACAAGTCTGTGCCTCTAACAAGTTTCATCGGGCGTATCTCTAGATCGAACTCTTTCAAGATGGCCATCCATTTCCCTCTTCTTTCTCCCAGCTCGCTCTGCATGAGTAAGGACTTCACAGTAGCGTCAGGGACTACAACGATGATTTGACTCTGGAGAATGTAATGTCAGAACTTCTTGATAGCCATGACCAGCACAAAATCTTGCTTCTTGAGGGACGGGTATTTGATCTCAGCATTCTTAAATGGAGAGCTCATGAAAGCAATCGGTCTCTCCTTTGCCTCCTTTCTTCATTGGATTAAGACAACCACATAGGAATGCTCAAAAGAAAAAGAATAAATATAGAATGGTTTTAAATAATCAAGGCTGGTAAGGACTGGCGCTTCTGAAATGGATCACTTGATCTGTGAAAATGCGACCTTTGCCTCATCACTCCACTCTATCTTGGCATCCTTCATCATTTCATTAAGTGGTTTTACGATTTCTGCAAAGCCTGTGATAAATTTCCTCACAAAGTTGATCTTTCTGAAGAAAGATATCATCCCTTTCTTACTTCTAGGCATAACTATCTTGAGGATGGACTCAACTTGATCTGGGTCGATCGATATTCCCCTTTCTTAAATTATATGTCCCAAGAGCTTTCCTTCAGAAACCTCGAATATGCACTTGTTGGGATTCGGGGAGACGCCATACTGGATACATCTTTGAAGAACTTTGGCTAAGTCTGTAGCGTGGTTCAATCTATCTTTGGAGAACACTATCAAGTCATCCATGTAAACAATAATGCATTTACCAATTAGATCCTTGAATGCTATGTCCATTGCATGTTGAAAAGTTTCCCCAACGTTTATCAAACCGAATGGCATTCTCTTGTATGCAAATGTTCCCCACTTTGTAGTGAAGGCTGTCTTCATCCTGTCTTCACAGTTGACCATTACCTGATTGTATCCATAGTAACCATCCAAGAATGATATCATCTAATATACATTGATAGTCTGCAAGACCTCATCTAGAGAAGGAAGTGGGTAGTTATCCTTTTTTGATGCTTTGTTCAGATTCCTAAAGTCCACACATAACCTGATCTCTCCGTTTTTCTTACGGACTGGAACTATGTTGGCCACCCATGTTGAATGGCGTATAGGGAAAATTATCCTTGTAGAAAGCAATTTCTAAACTTCCTTCAGAATCAATGGTTCAATCAGGGCATTGACAGGGTGCTATTTTTGTCGAAATGGCTTGGCTTTGGGCTTCAGAGGGATAGTATGAGTAATCACAGAAGCATCGAATGTCTTTAGGTCTTCATATCCCTAGGCTATTGCAGCAATATATTTCTTCAGTGCCTTTAGTATATCCTTTCTGATTGCTTCAAGGTAGACTTTCCTTATGTAGACATTCCTTTCAGGACTTGAATCAGCTAGGTTAACCATTTCATATTTGCCTCCCTTATCTTCAGATGATACCTTTTCTTGAGCCCTTGGGTCTGAGTCAAAAATTCTTTCTAAAGCAACCATTCCCTTGGGAATGTTGTTATTTTTTAAGCTGAGGACCCCTTTTGTATCACATTCTTCATGGTTCCAATCCCCTTGATCTCTGTTGGACTCATCAATAATTTTCCCCTCAAAAACATCTGAGCTTGCTAAGAAAGTTAGAATATGTCGATCATCATCAAAGACTTGAAAGTTGGTGATATTATTAGGAACTGCAGGGGTGGAAATTAATTCCACTAAGAAATTCTTAAGCTTGGAGCCTTGCAGGTTCCAGGGTACTTGCAGCAACAACCAATGAATTAACTATATGATTTTCCTCTCTAGGGATTAAGCTAATCCCAAAGGCATCAAAGTCTTCGATCAGGTTCCATACCCTATTTCTATATGTTGCCAGCCTTTTGTTGTGACATGTATATTGGCTGCACACTTGCTTGATAACTATTTCTGAATCTACCTTGACCATCAAGGTAGTGACCTTCTTATGTGCAAACATTAGCCCCCATGCCAGAGCTTCATATTCTGCTATGTTGTTTGTGCATCCAAATTGCAACCTGTAAGAAGCAAAGAAGGTTTTCTCTTTCGGGCTGGTTAGTTCAATCCCAACACCACAACTTGTCTTAGATTTGGATCTATCAAATGTGAGGGTCTATAGCTGATCATGAGCTGGGGTTGGTCCTTTTGAGGTCATTGTGGGTAGTTGGATAAAATGGGCCAAGGGTGGGGTTACTTGATCTTTTGGATTAGATATAGGGGACGAGTGTTTAATAGGTTCCTCAGGAGTAATTCCCAATCCCTGCACAGATGCATTATGTGGCTCAAGGTTATCTTCTTGAAATTCACTTGCATCTTTGGTTAGCCCCTTGGTTTTTGGTATATTCGTGAGTGAAGGGGTGTTGGGGTGTCTTGAGCTAGCATCCTCAACTTGGGCAACATGATTTAAAATGTCAATGCAGGGTTGGCACGTTAATTCAGAATGATTTTGGTAATGTATCTTGCACCAATTAGGGAGTAGAAGACTTTGCAAATCAATGTCTTCCCCTAAAACTAGCTGGTCCTATTGTAGCTTGTTGACTAATGCCTGCTGATTTTCATTAATTACAGAATCAGGGAACTGTGAAGTTGGCAGTTCTTTAGGATCTAGAATAGAAAAGGTTAAAATTTCATCTCTTTTGTAAACCCCTATCCCAGTTTCGAAATAGGTTACCTCATTGGGGAAATCATACTCATTGATGATATGCTTGAGATGAGGTTCACTTTCGATCCTAATCTGAGTAGGAATCCCTCTCCATGGTGGCCACATATGTGAAAAGTCAAGCGAAAGATATCCCCCTAGACTTTTCATCAAATCTCTGCTCAGCAGCATACCATAGGTCTTGGGAATGTCTGCTACTTGAATATCTATATTGGTTTGAACCCTGGGGTCTGATCCTACTTGCACATGTATGTTTCTCAACTCTCCCACTACATTAACCTCAGTTTTGTCAAGTTGAATGACCTTCTTATTCATTTGAATGGGGTTTAATCCCAATTTCTGGCATATAGAAAATGGCATGACATTGCCAAAAGCCCCTGAATCTAACAAAAAATTGTGTAGGTTCTTCCCGCAAATTCTTAAACTCAAAAGGAATGCTAGAGTACCTACCTTATTTCTGTACAAGGCTACATTCACATCCCCAGCAGGTGTTGCCTTGCCCTTCCCTTTTGACTTGTTAGCTTGCTCCAAAGCCTTCAACACTATCTCCCTTTGGGCAGGGCACCACTTTAAGATGTCAAAATATGACAAAGAAGTTTTTTGTTTTTGCATCTCAGAAACAATATCAAATTTTGTATTATAACTAGTAGTACCTTTGAAAACACCAAAGGAATTTCCCTTGTTCTCAACACTTTGATTTGGAGGCACCATATGATTAGGTGGTGTTGATGTGGTGAATGGCCCCTTACTTTGATTTCTCATGAAGTGTCCTCCTTTTGATTGAAAGGCTTGGGTATCGTATGAATCTTCCTCTGGTTCATTCTCCTCCTGCCTTGGGAATGAAGGTTCCTCCTCGAAGAGATCATAAGTCATTGTTGTATCTACTGAGCCACCTTCTTTGTGAGGATTCCCTTGGAAGGTTTGGGCATCTGCCTATGCCATCTTGACAACTTTCTCCATTTTAGGGCAATTCACCTCAGAATGGGTTGCAGTATCATGCAGCCTACACCAATTAGTCATAAAGTTGAGGTCAACCATATTTGCAGTATGTGATCTCTCCTCATTAGCTTGGTAGTTTTGCGAGACTCCACCATTATTGGGCCCTGTATTGCATTGCCTGTTGTTATTTGGCCTTTGGTTATACCCTCTGTTTTTATTTTGATACCCTTGATTAGAGGAGTTTTGGCCTTGATAACCCCTTTGGTTGTAATTGTTATGATTCTGATAAGTACCCTGGTTGTTGCTATTTTGATTAGGGTAGTTACCTTGGCTTTGGGAGGGGTTCAATCGAAGTTGAGCCATGTCATTTGTAACTTGAGACAACATTTTTTTCAAGGTTTCTACCTCATTTGTAAGCTGAACTGTCTTTTCACTTTCCACACTCTTAACCACAGGTGGTTGACCACCATGATTTGGTGTTCCAACTTAGTTGTGATGACCTTGCGGTCCTTGAGGAACCTGCAGTTGTTGGTAGAGATTAGAAGTTCTAGTAGCAAAGAATGGGACAGGTGGTTGAGTTTGCAATTCAGACATAGGCCCATAATGGGAAGGAGACATTCCCGGGACAAAATTGAATAGAGGAGTTGGGCTATGCATCTAATATCCTATTGAAGGGAAACCACCCCCCAGACTTCCTTGCTGAGAACTGATTTGTTGCTGCAGCTTGATAGCTAGATGATAGACTTTGGATAGAGAATCAATATCAGCTGGTTGATAAGTCCTTTGCAGGAACAAGCCAAGCAAGGGGTCTATAACTCTAAAGTACACTTGGATGGCACTATTCTCTGTGACTAGATAGGGATCTTGCAATCTCCTATACATTCGTTGGAATCTAGCATTGAACAAGGGCAATGATTCACATGGCTCCTTCCTGATAGTAGTAAATTGGTGGTATAAAAGAGCAAGATCCACATAAACCCTGAACTGATTAATGAAAGCATTTTCCAAGTGTGTCTGAGTTAGAATGAAACCTTGAGGAAGATTAAGGTACCAATTGTATGCCATATCCCCTAAGGAGTAAGGGAATAACCTACAAACTACATCGTGGTGAGCTATCTGAGCTCTGGTACAAGAATCCTTGAAAGCTTGTATGTGCTCCTCAGCACTCCATGATTCACCATGAATGTACTTGGGACATAATTTTTCAGGGTTCTTAGGCATGTTGTGAAAACCTTCCGGAATAGTCCCCAATGGAGAGGGATTATTCTAAAAAAATGCCATTGGTGGGGGTGGTGGTTGAGCCAGCTATTGTATGGGTTAAACTAGCTATGATGACAATTGAGATGGATGTGATGGTGGATTAATAGGTATCCACTGAGGTATTGGTGAAAATCCTGGTGGAGTGAGCAGAGCTGATATGGGTGGTATGATAGTTGCCCCAGTCTTATGACTCTTATGTCTTGTTGGGGTCTTGAGTTCTATGAAAGGTGATGGGTTTTCAGTTGATCGAAGAAATCTGTGGGGCCTTTCTAGGGAGAAAAACCCAGTTTTATCCAATTTGCCTTTCTAGGCCCTCCTAGCGCCAGCTTCTGTTGACGGTTGAAATGGGTCAACAACAGTTAAACAAAATATGGCTACTTTGTTTCTCCTGAAAGAGAAAGATAACACATGGATACCTTAGCTCCCAAGGTCTTTATAGTTGGGTCTCAATTGTGCTGATGTTACTCAATGGTCAATGCAATAGTAATGTTCAAGGGGCTTGTTGGTGTGAGCTTTTGGATTGTTCTAAGATCAAACATGAATTTAAACCTACTCTAACTAGGGGTTTTTAAAGAAACATAAAAAAAGATAGATCAAGGTTCTAGTACTAAAAAGAATGATAATTCACCTATCTTAACCAGACTTATTACCTTTCAAGGAATTGTTAACTAAAATTGAAGAACAAAATTAACTTGTGATTAACACACAGTTGCATCCATTCACAGTGCTGATTTCAACAACTGATTATAAGTTACCATTTAAACAAAAACACAAAATATGATTTCATTCCTTGAAAGCTTTCAAAATCAAATGATTAACTCAAGATAAATACCATTCTGGAACACAATATGAAGTAGATTCGAATTTGGTTGCTTCTACTGTTGGTGAGACAAATAAGCAACATTTATAAATCTAGCACAATCACCAGTGTACAGAAAACCTATGTTTTCAGACTGCTTCCATCTACACTAAGGAAACTGGAAAGATACATTCTTTCTATGTTGAATCTAACTCCTAAACAAGAAGAAAAAAGAAGCTCCCTTTACTAAGAAACATGATGCAACTCTCTCTCCTCTATCTTTGCTAACTATTTCTATGTGTATTAAAACTTCTACTTCTGACTTTTTTCACTTCTAAAAAAAAGAATCACGACCACGACCCTTTTACAAAGAGGCAAGCATGCCATTTTATACACCCTCTCTTGAAAAGAATGTCGGCCCTTGTTTTAGTGTTTACAAAATATCCCTCTGTTGCACGAGGCTTGGTGTCCAGATCTTTTGAAGAAAGTCGGTTCTGCATTAAATGTGAGTCCCTCCTGTCTATGTCAGTGAAGAAATTATCCCCAAGAATGATCTCAGATCTTTTTGTAGCTTATAGCATTAACTCCTACACCCCCGTGTCCATCCTTGAACTCCAATGGAGCTGCTTTGAATGCCCTAAAATATCACCATTAATGTCAAGCTACCCTTGTCAGTAGACACCAACTAGCATTATGACTCGCGACTTCCTTCCTCTTCTTCGATTCTCCTCCTGCTCAAGATCAGTCCCTCTGCAAGTTGTTAGTGAGACTAACTTCCTTCACCGAGACTCTACACCGCAGTCATGTCCTTCCGCTGAGAGCTCACTTCACTTCGGGGAGACTTTGCCTGATCGGCGAGACGTTACACTGCGCTCAACATGCTACACTGAGAGCAGAAAATATGTCGGCGGGACTCTATCAGGTTGGCAAGACCTTCCATTGAAGTTGTCTTCCTTCGCCGAGATACTATGAGTCGGTAAGACTTTATTCCTTCGACCAGACATCACGTCCAACTCAGATCCTTTGGAAAAATTTTCCTAAGAGATATCTTCAGGTAAATAACTTGATTCTGCAAAACAGATCCCTCCATTAGTTCTCAAAGGAAAATAAAATACATCATTATTTATCATGTCTTTAATTTTATCAAAAAGAAGCACAACTCTGGCGGAGGCAGAACCAAAACTGAATTGGGAACACACTTCCCTTTAAAAACCGGTGGAGGCGGAACCCAGTCGGGATCGAGACCGAGAGGCAAAAATTGGGTGAATCCTGGCGTAACCGGGATCAAGACAAAATAGGACTCAGAAACAACATCCCTCTCCTTCAAAACTGGCGGGGGCGGGGCCAAAAGAAAATCAGAACTGGGATCGGAGTTGGGACGGGAATGAGCCATGGGAACTTTGATCAATTCCCAATTCAGACACTATCCCAATTCCATGTC
>VDFB02280236.1:0-19536 GCA_007258455.2 Sequoia sempervirens | reverse complement strand
ATCCACTTCTGTAAGCTTTCCCTCCCAAATATAATCCTACAACCACCCCAACTTGCCATTCGATGCCAGAACCCGTTTAAGGAACATGATACTCTTCTACACTGCATTTCTGAATTTAGGAACCACCAAAGGATCCTTGGCAAAAATGAGTAGGTATCGCTTAGGCGCCTTTCATCTCTCTTGGATGAGGTAGTGGTCCTTTGGTAATGGAACCCGCCTCATTTTTTACATTGTCCAAAACATCATCCAAACCACCCAAGAATTTGTTCCATATTAACTTTCTACTGAGCGCCTCCACCATTTCCTTTAGATCCCCTGCATTTAACACTAATGCTAAAAACATGGCCAAAATATTTGAATTCATTCTATATTTGTGATCAACTCCCATAAATTATTTCCCTAACACCATCTTTATTGCATGTAGAATCAAGCCATTCCTTGATTTAAACATGACCCCCAATCTTTTCTCTAAAATCTTCCCCCAAAAAGACATATGTCTTCTTTGGCCCTCCAATCTTAACGGCGTGCCAATTTTCCTTCCACTACACCATTTGCAAAGTGCATTCTATCCTACCACTGGTGGTGTTACACCCCATTTCTCAATTACCAGATTACTTTGACCTCTATGAGTAAATATGATATTAAATACAAAATCACGACTTCAATATGTTCAAAGGATGAATGAAATACAAGAATATGCATTATGATGTTATTTATTTTGAATTCTTTAATGATGCAAATGATATATAATGAATAAGATTTTCATGTGATTGACTAACTACGTCTATGATACACTAAGTTGGATGCAGGAAAGAATCAAGCCCTCTAGTGAGGAGAGGAAGAGTATCACCTAGGAGAGAAGTTTGGTATGGTAACCACTAATGTACCTACTTGAGCTATCATGCACTCATAGCCTAGTTTAGTCAAGTTAAGTCAAGTTAGTTCAAGATTTGGTAAGTAAACCCTTCGTCATAGCATTTGGGGATGATTGGAATGTTTCAGTAATTGTCTTTGATTTGCTTTGGTTGTTTCTCTGATTGTTAGTTGATTTGAGTGATAGTGTCGAATGCCTTTGATGAGTTTGAAATACTTGAATATTGTGCATATGTATATAAGTACATATATATATAAATATAAAATACATATATATGTATATGTGTGATGGCACATCCTTACAATCATATGTATGCATGAGCATGCGTAGATAGAAATGTCTATATATACCCATATGTTGATATGTGATATGTATGCGACCAATCAAATATATAGATATATATGTATTATATATACAAATACACACCCGTATATATATATATATTATTATGATTTAATAATATTAATATTTATGTATAAATATTAATATGTAAATACACATATATAAATTAAATAGCAACAAATATATATGTGTATTAATATCTATACATAATAAACTTATTGTGATATATATAAGAAAGTAATGCACATACTATGGTTAAAAATAAGTATATGCGCTGGGTATAATGTCAAGCTAAAACATATAAATATTGTTATAAAGGTAGAAATAAAAATTGAAGCCACATAACATATTTAAATCAAATTAAATGCATATTAATAAGGCTGCATAAAGGCAACGATAGAAGCATATGAAAATGCATGGTTTCCATAAGAAATGTGTAGCAATGAGCATTGAAATTAATGCATATTAATAACCATTATGGTGTCCTATAAAATGGCTAAAGGTTGGCAATAGACAGCACATAATATGCAACGCCATAAGTCAAGCAATAATAAAGTGATAACAATGTACTTGCTGGCAATTAAATCTGAGTTAATCTTACCACGTAGGAACAACAATAAGGGGGAGTTGAAAAAATTAAATAGCCATGAGTTGGAAAGTAACAAATAGAGTTTGTTTTTCTTTAGAAGTACAGCCTTCATTCTAGGTGCCATGGGTAGAAACTTGGCATGAAAGAAGCCACATTGAGTAGTAGAGAGTTGTAAGGAAACCATAGCAGATGCTTTGACTTAGTAAATTTTCCATGAGTTGGCTAGAAAGTGGCGACTCAACCACAATTTAGAAGCTATTTTTTTTTTTGGACTGTATACGTGTTTGAATTATGATTTTCTCAACTGCCATATTTCACCCAAGTTTACTTAGTCAATCTATTTAGACGTGGAGTTAGTTTTGGATTTATGTTTTTAGTTTTAGAGGCGGAAATAGGATGGAAAAGGTGGCAATTAGAGGAGCTAAACTGTAGCATTAAGTTTCTCAATGTTTCTTATAAATAGAGGGTAGCCTCTTAGTCTTTGGCATTCATTTTTGGAATTCATTTGTTTCCATTCTATTGTAGTTATTCTTTGTGCAAAATAGTGTTGAGTGCAAGTAGTGAGAAGTGAGAGATTTCTTTGAGTGTATGTGAGCTATTGTTGTGAGTTTTTGAGTGATGTGAAATAGGCTAGAATTGGAGATAAGCTAAAAGTGGAAGGAGCAACAAGTAGAGTGTTTGGAATTAAGCTTTGAGGGAAATTTCTTCTTTGGAAGCTAGATTTCCAGGCATGCTAGTCATTCTTATCCATTACTCTTTTTACTTTGATGTCATGTTTGCTATTGTTTGCAAGTGCTTGTGCATATAGCTAGATTGGATATAGGTCGTATTGTGGAAAATTATTAGTACAATACATTTATAGTTATAATGATTGTCATGATTATATGATGTAGTCTATGATTAAACTATTTAGAAGGTATATGTATAGGATGCCAAGATGATTGCATGTTACTTATATGTTTTCATGAATTATGACGTTAGTAATGCAAAGGGAATGATAGCATGTTATAGATATGTCATCATTGATAGGTTATGATGTTATGAAAACCATGTTGGCAGTTTATCCTTGAATGGTTACTCATATTTCCTTGAAAGTAGGAGAATAGTCTATTCATTAGGATTAGGATATATACACTTGAATATGATTATATTAATTGTCAACAATACGTTTGAAAAATGTATTAGTGATATATATATTTTCTAATTATGCTATTATCTTATACTTGACCAAGAGTCTATACCTTTTCACGATATTCTAGTCTTATAGAAGAGGACTTTATGTCTTGACAACCCAAAACCGTAATGCGAGGAAACTATAAGGTGCAAAAGCACAAGCTCCTCTCAAGCTGATAATGTCCTCAAGATTAAATATAAATTTAATGAACATTATAAACATGTGAATATATGAGTCATATTGAAAGAAAGGTTTCATGATTGTTTATGAACATGGAAACATAGAAAATTTATAGGATAACTTGGAAAGAACCATGAGAAATGGAGAATAATCAAACGGGCATGTTAATGAGAGAAATCATATTAGTTTGATATGCATGTTTGTATTTGTGTAAGGGGGAAATCTACGAGTGTAAATAAGATAAAAAAAAAGAATAGAAGCTAATCTAATCCAAAACAATGATCTAGATTTATGCCCATTACTCACGAAATGAAGCTAAACTATTAAGGAAAACAAGAACACAATTGACAAAAAGCAATGACAATGAAATCTAAAACAAATAGTGTTACCATCCCGTGTCAGAGTGTATTCGCGAGATGTGGGTTGTTCGTATCAATGCGAAGCCTCCATTGTTGTGTACAAGAGCTTTGAAGATATGTTGAAGCTTTGTCAATGCCAATTTGGCATTACTTCGTTGCATAAATTGTATTGATTTTTCGATCCTTTTTTGTGAGGAAAGAGGTTTGTTTATATAATTTGTGATTGATAATGGACGATCAGGATCATGTAGTAGAATATCTTGATCAATGGTCGAAAGATGTTGAGATGATTTAGATGGGCATAATCAGTGCAAATTGATTACACAATTAGTGTGATTGAGGAATAGATTGATCAGTTAGGAATATAGATTGACCAATCAAGAAATAGATTGCCCAGTCAAGAAATAGATTGCCTAGTCAAGCAATCACAATTTGCTCAATCAAAAAAGTGGTTGAGAATGATTAATTAATCAATTTAATTAATTAATTCTTTTTGGAGTTGAACATGCAAATCAAGTTTGACTTTTCCAAATAAAGTTGCATTAGTTTGATTTGATTTTTGATGATATTTTTGAATAGTTTATTTGATTATTCAAATTTGGAGGGAAAGTGACATAATTAAATTATTATGATTTAATAATTTAATCGACTTAAGGGAATAAAGTGGATTAGCAACATAATTAAATAATTGGCATTATTTAATTAATCATGAAGAATAAAGTTAGATTAGGACTTTATTAAATAAATGAAAGTTAGATTGGGAAGTTGTTTAAGTGAATTAATTAAATAATGTTTTATTATTCAATTAATAGAAAAAATTGGGGGTTTAGGACTTTATTAAATAAGTGAATTTTATTTAATTCGTCAAAAATGGTAAAAAAGTGAATTAATTAAATAATATTGAATTATTCAATTAATAGAGGAATTTAGGGTTTCTTATGCTTTTTGATGTGAAATGCAGTGATATTTGATAATAATGATGTCGATGATGTGAAAATGTCATTTAAGGTGTGATAAGTGAGGTCACCTTACATGTCTACACATCATTTGATGGTAATAGTCAAATAGTGATAACTGCTGTGGTATTATTATAATATCTATGATATCATAAGCCAAATGTATGTTTGCATGAATTGTAATAGATTGGGAAATGGTATGATATAGAAGTACTATGTTGAGATTGTCAGTTTATGATGTTATGTAAACATGTGTATATAATGAGCTTTATTCCTTGGATTAGGATAAACCAAGGTTGGGAATAACCTAGTCAGTCAATTATATCACTTGTATGTACATTACCTTTTGGGATGGAATCACGTTATGATGTATGTGGAATAATCTCATCAAGAGTTATTATGGTCATGTTATTTACCAAATCAAGCAAAGGGGTGGATGAACATACAACACTACTTCATGGAAGTGAGACACTACTTCATAGAAAGTGAGTTTGATATATTATCAAATCTTTGGCCAAAGTAAGTGTAAGTTGCCATTGTGTACACTTGTTGGTTCACTGTGAGCCAGTATTGCATAACTAGTAGGGAGTGTCATGCATTTAGGTAGGTATCCACTGTATGACAACAATATTTATGTAGGACACAACAACATGCTCAGGTAGGCTTATATTAGAGGGTTACTAGACCAATCTCTTCATTGAAGGGAGGATCATCTTACCGGCTTGGTAGATGTGCAAGGGACCATAATAAGTATGTGGTTGGAGGAAAATCACTTGGGTGATACTCTCCCTCAAGTAGTTGGGAGCTGAGATTTGAGGATGTATGCTCTAATAGAAGACATCTAGACCATTTATACTTTGTTTCATTGAGTTCTTGAAAGCTATGTATGTAATCATGATCTTGTATCTTTATGGAAAATGTATTTTAAAAATGAAATCATTACTTGGGATTACGTAATGTTACTTTATTTATGCAATGGAAATTAGAAATGGGTTTATTTCTAATATGTATCTTTGTTATTCAATGGAAATTTTTATTACTATGTGTTGCTAAACTTAAACCTTTCACATATGGGTTAAAACTTGTATGAAAACAATGGGTAAAACATTGGGCTTGCTATAGATGGGGGATTTAATGGTCTCTAACTATCTCACACATTTTACCTAAAGCTAAACTTAAACCTTTCACATATGGGTTAAAACTTAGATGAAAAACAATGGGTAAAACATTGGGCTTGCTATAGATGGGGATTTAATGGCCTTGAATCATCTCACATTTTACCCTGAAAGCTTGGGTGAGGCTTTTGAAAATATAAGATTATTATTATTATATAATACACAATATTTATAATATATATCTTTAACATCATATGTAATTTGAGGCCCACATACCTAATATAATTAACTTTTTACCATAGGTTATGAGCTTTTTGTTTTGTATATGTGTTTTTCTAATATAGCCATACACTTAGTCATCATTTACTCCATTTGAAAATGACATGTCCCTTCAATAGTCATATCCCACATATCTACTGATGAGTATGGTTCATTCACTCATGTCATTTCTAGATTTTGATGTCATTTTTCCAAAGAATAGATAGATTTTCTTTCTGTCATTAATCACTTCCTTACTTTTTGCTAGCCTAATTGATGAGCTTTTTGATTGGAGTGCAAAACAAGAACAACATGACTATGTTACAATATGCTAGAAGACATAAATCCCATGCCTCTACCAAATATACCACTCATACACTCCCACTGAAGGAAAATACAACAAATGGAAAAATAAAATGGTAAAATTCCACGACTGTCGAGTAGGAAAAATCTAATAGTTGTGATTATTTTAATCGACTTGCATGCTACAAATGTCGTGATAGTTGTGGATACGCTTTGATAGGTCACCTCAGCTCATAGAGGGAATGCGTTTGTTGTAATAAGAATATTTAATAAGCAACCTAACAATAATAATTAGGTACATAATTGTCCTTGTTGATTGGATGAGGTGGTAATTTAATATTACACATTTGGTAGAAGTTGATTGTGTTGGTTGGTTTTTTGGCATTTGAATTTATTATTTTAGTATGATTTTTTTTTTCACGATGATTGTTTTGATTTTGAGAGCGAAATGTTGGGTACTTCAAAAAATAAATATTTTAATTACTTTGTTTGTTTTGAATCTTTCTAGAGATTTTCAAATGTAAAAGAATGATATTTTTTGGTCTTTTAAAAGAAAAATGCACTTACTTGTCTATGAGTTGAAAAATAACTTTGAAATAAAAATCAATTTGAAAAACTAGATCTAATAAATAATAAACAATTCCTCTTTTTTCTTTGAAAACATCAATGCAAAATAGTGATTAAGTTTTTCTCTTTTGCAAAAAGAACAAATAATAAAGATAAAGGTTTTTTTTTCCTTTTGGACACACTTTTGGATCTCAACCATGTAACTCCACTTATCCTAAGGACTTGCATTAACACTTAAAGCCAGGGGTATGCCACCAAAGGTGAAAGACATTACTTATGATCAAATAGTGGTATGAAATGGTTGATTGATAAGGATGGATAATTCCTTCTTTTTTAGGTTTTATTGGACCAACATGGGTGTTCCTTGAGGTGCATCTCTTGAAATTACTAAGATGTGACAATGATAAAATTGAACTTGAGATAAACTATATCCAATACACATGCAAATTCTATTTGATTGTTAATAAATATCAATGTGCTAATTTAGCTTGAATCAAGGATCTCAGACGTCTATGAGTAGATGCTACAACCATGTAGAGTCTAGGATGCCTTCTTCTTAACCCCTTAAGGTTTTACAATGTAATTTCTCACTTCAAATATTGTTATAATAGGAAAAGCAATGCATATCTAATTACAAATTATATTTGCATGATAGATGTAAGACCCTTTGCATATATGTTAAAATTAACTTGTTATATGTTTTCATAAATAGATGGAAAGTTGTCGTGAGCAATAAATAATGTGATTGGGTGACCATATTCTTGTATTTCCCTTTGATATTTGTTTCAAACATCACTATCATGAAGGTGTCATGGAATATGAATTGAAATTGTAAATAGAATTGTTAATCAATTAAATCTTAGTTTAGATATTGAATTAATGTGATATAAGATTGTTCTTACGATTTCATTTGTGGTGTGCAGGAAAGTAGAGTGTCAGTATGAGAAGAGGAAACCATTGAGTAGATCAAACGACATCTTCTTGTGATTATGCATTGACCCCTTTCAGGCCTAGAAATATATAAAGTTAATATGTTGGTAGAGTAAGGTGGTGAGGGTTGATGTAAAAGAGATAATTTATATTTTGGGTTGAGAGGGTATTTATTTGTGTCATGTGAGATACAAGTTGAGCTTAAGGTTAGAAACCATTATCCAAGCTTGACATTCGGATTGGTTCTAAAGAGGGTCTTTAAATAGGGTTGTTGGCCAATTTCTTTGGTTGGGATGCAAAAATAAACCCCCTACGGTCTATACCATAATGATAGGGGTCAAGTAGACATGCAATAGGACCCCAAGGACATGATTGGACTCTTGAAAAGTCCTCATAATAGGGAGTGACGAATTTTGAGGAGAGGATGGTGAGGGGATTGTTCAAAGTCCATGTCTCTCTTTAATGAGGAAAAGACCCTCATTGATGGATGGGAGTGCATTCCACACCTCCCCATCTAAGTGTTGCAAGTTGAAACACCTATTTATTCTGGAGAGGTAGAAGGAGGGGTTCTTACCCACTTCTCCTCTTGGAGAACTTGAGTGGAGAGGGTAGAAAGAATGAGGAGAGGAGAGGAGTCCATATCCTTAGAAAGATAGTGATTCAAGATGGCTTAGCATGGAGAGGAAGATGGATAAAAGAGTTTTATCCCTTCCCCTAAAAGAAAGAGATAAGTTCTTCTTATTCTCATTTACTCTTGTTTAATGATAGTAAGAAGGTGGCGTAGTTTATGGATCATGATTGAAATCAGAAAGTAGAGAATCTAGATGCATGTAATTTTTGCTATGTTAGTTCATTCCTTTATAAAAATGATAATAGACTCCATTTATCATCATGGAGTTAAGAATTCCTTGCTCAGGGGTATGGCTAGAGCCCACGAGGCTCCATGACACCATTACGGTAGGGTGGAGAGCAAGCTTTTATACATTGGTTGGGTAGTCATATAGTTCCTATGTATCGCTGTAATAATGAGGGTTATGTAAAAGAGTAGTAATTGTTGTAATGAAGGAAAGAAAATTCTCTTCTCCAAATTGCTTGCATTATGATACTTTGTAATATTCTTGAGAGAGAGATATTGAAATCATTTACCTCCTTTTGAGACATTTGATTTGCAAAACATTTTTTGCAATGTTGTTGTTCTATGGTTAGCACAAAAATAAATAAAAAAATAAATGGTTATTTATGGTTATAGAGACATTTTATCATTGTTGTTACTAAATAGAATAAATTAAACAGCTTTTTGTCCATAGTGGTAGTAGAAATAACAAAAGCTAGACAAATTTCAGTGTAATACTATTTCAAAAACTAAAGAAGTTGGTTGTGGTTGGAAGGTTGCAAATAAGATATTACTCACCAACTAAATATAGACAATGTAAGTTGTTATAAAGAATTTAAAATTCCTAAATATGTTATTTACTATTAGTAAACCTTTGTATGTGTAAGCCATCAATGAAGATGAGAATGAGTAAATATTTTCTATTTGCAAGTTACTATTATTTATAAAAAGGTGGAAAAATAACAAACTAATTAACACCTATTATTTCTCCTTAATTAGAGGTTGTTCCATAATAGAATTTTATCACATTATTCTACCTTGAAGTCAAATGGTGATTTCTCAATAATTTAAGTACAATAGAGAATACTAATAAATCTATTTTATAAAGATATATATACTTAAAAATATATAAAACTAATTTTCATAGTATATATGTATGTATACATATGAAGCATACATACATGTGATATGATTTTAATTAAATATTATTTTTTTAAAAAGATTATTATGATAATTTTATACTTGTACATGAAATATAATACAATTTATTTGAGTATATATATATATATCACACATATAATCTGTAATATGTATATATACATTGACACATAATATACATATTATCAGTAGACAAAATAAATAAATAAATAAAATGAAGAAAATACTCAGATTTGAAATATTACAGAGAACTCCCTGTGAGAATCGGTACATGCCTAAATAATAATAGAGCCATGTCATTAAATCCAATTTGTGCATTTCATTTCAACAAAGGAACAAAACTACTCAGCCCAAAAGCAACTTTAATATTAGCATTTATCCAAACAAATGAAATAGGATAAGAAAAAAAACTGGCACAGTAATTTGCCTCAGGGAGGCAAATATATATTTATCCTCTCGTATTCATTGCAGTAAACAAAAGTCATATGGTTAAATAAGTGAATCGATATGCTGTTCAAAAGAAAGCCAGGGATAAATGAGAGTGCTAAGAATTCTGTATCTGAAATGCAAAAAAATAAGTGTAAAAAAAGAAGTAAACCCGCATGATTCCAAAGTTGCAATTATACTGATGAATAGCAATGTTGTGTAGTACATGGGATTGCATAATTATTACAGAGCTCTTAAACTTGAAAAAGAGTAGATATTTACAAATAAAACAAAATTTGCAGCAATCTTCTGGAGACAACGTATTGCAGGACTTGACTTGTGTAGACATAAGTAAACACTGAATGGTTTCCGTAAATAGAGCATTCAAACAAGAAAGAAAAATAAAATTTCTAGCGCCTCCTGTACCCTCGTCACTGCCAACCTTATCAAAATGAGCAAAAGTCTAAAACTGTTCCCGCACAGTGAAGTGGATATGTTTTAGAAACAAAACTCAAATTTCTGCCGTTCTTAGCAGATCTTTCTCCGTGTGCCTTAGTTTGTAAGCTATGAGATTGGCATATTTAAATAAAAGAATAAGATTTTTAAAAAAAAGCAGTAACGTGTGCATTGCTCTTCCCCTAACAGGATCTCCCTTGTGGTTGCAATCTTCGATATGTAATGAATATGCATTAATTTCTTATCTGTGCATCTCTGAAGGGGATTGCCCCCCCCATGCCCTGACATTTGTAAGACTTGCTAACCTACCACTGAACCCAGTACTCTGCCAAGCATAATATATGGGCGAGTGACCTGACGTACTGTTCTTCACCATACCTGGGTGTTTTTTCACTTAACTCATGACAGACTATTTAACCCACCTCAAGCTTTGAAGCGAAGTGCGTTACCCAGGCTATAAAATGCCATCCTAAGATTATTTTTATATTGAACAAAGCTAAATAGATTAGAAGAATGTAGAATAGTAAAACATCAAAACAGGTCCATATCACAAGGCCAAGGCAAGGTTACAAACAAAACTCTTACATAAGTTGTACAACATATTTACCAAGGTTGAGCTTACTATCAAGCTGAAAGTGCATGACCTGATCTTTGATCTGCTAAAGACGAAACTTGGTTTGCTCATTCTTCTTGCACAAAACATGGAGCTGCGAGAAAAAACAAGCCACTTGAAGAAATATATCAGAGTAAATCCTTACAATACCAATTACAAGATAATAGTCATTAGAAAACATAGCAACACATATGTTATTCCATATATTTCTTGAAATAACTTGCCGAATAGAATATGCAATCATGTCATTCTGCATGTTGAGGCCAAGAATAACTTCTTTCCAATTCAAAACATGATTAAAAATACCTGGAAAATATTTAAAAATAGCAAACCATTGTTTCTTAACATGTGAACATTCCCAAAAGATATGCTTCAAAATTTCAATATTATGACAAAACGAACAACTGGCTGGTTGGACCTTGATACATCTCAATCTATCTCCCACGGGTAGTTTGCGATGTAATATTTTCCAAGCCAGCACCTAAGTATCAAAACTAGCTTTGGATTTCCATACTCGAGCACTGATTTTAGCCCAAAATTTAGAGCTAAATCTGCACTTCCATTTGAGATTCAACTGAGGAGTAAGATGCCAAGTGGGAAGTAACTGGAAATAAATTTGCTTTAAAGGAAAATGGTTGAAATGGCTAAAAGAAAACCATTTCCAATCTTTAAAGAAGTAACAATCCCTCGAAGTACATAATTTCATAGTCAAATCAAAGGGGACAAGTGACTGAATAAAAATCAGAAAATGTTTATATTTGTCATTCAACTCATATCGATTCTTGATATTATCCCATGAGGCCCAATCAAGGATATCAAAATCCCACAAATCTTTAAATTGTCTAACTGCTTTCCTAAACAAATAATAAGCATATCTTGGAAAGTTGATCGCCAAAGGCTGATTATGATAAGTGACAAGTTTACTCCACCATAATGAAGCAGAAGCAAAACTGAACCCATGTTGCAGGGAGGAGCCATTCCATTCTAAGAATTTGCAAACTCTTTGCCATGCTTTCCATATAGATTGCAAGGGAAAGGAAGCTTTGAGTTTAAAGAAAGGGGATAAGAGTAACTTATCAAGCCAACCAACAACTTGCCACTTTTTCTTAACCGAAGCTTCTATGATATGTTGATGAACTAGTATTTTCCAAGGTTCCTCTCCATTAGTAGCTCTAATAATCCATTTTGCAGCAAGACAATTTCCTTGAGTTTGGGGGTCTATAAGCCCCAAGACACCTTTATGTTTTGGATGAATGTAAAGAGACCATGAAGAAGCAATGAACCCAACATTACCATCCCATTTAGACCATAAAAACTTGTGAATAATTCTATTCAATTCTTCATAACCTTGCTTTGATGGCATCCGACAAGAGGATTAATATACATGTGTTGCAATGAGAATCTTATTAGCAACTTGGATCTTTCTAGCTAAAGACAAGAATTTATTACCAAAATTGAATAGCATATTCTTAAGTTGATTTAAAAACCAAGCCCACATTTGAGACAAAGAAACACCTAAACCAAATGGAATTCCAAGGTATCTAGTTATCTGTGTGTGTTTGATTTGTCTCCATTCCTTTGGAATCCAATGTAGAATAGGATCAAGTTGAGTCATCAGAAATTTAGTTTTGTTGTGAGCTAGAAGTGAGCCAGAAACATTACAGTACATATCTAAAATTCCCATAGTATTATTCAACTCCTCTTCAAAATTATGCAGGAACACCATACTATCATCAGCAAAATGAGAATTGATCACAACCTTATTCTAAGGAATAGAAATGCCTTTGATAAGTTTCATTTGATAGGATTTTTCAAGAAGGTAACCCAAGGCATCAGTTGTAAGAACATATAAAAATGGGGAGAAGGGACAACCCTGCTTTATAGAACGTTGTAACTCAAAGGCATTTGAAATAGTCCTATTAATAATAAGGTGGGAATTAGCATATTGAAATAACATTTGCACATGTTTACGAATTTTGTGACCAAAACCCAACCATTGTAACATTTTGAGAATAAAGCTCCAACGAATTCTGTCATAAGCTTTGTCAAAATCTAACTTGATTATCAAAGCATTTTGACATGATTTTTGATCCCATTCCATAGTCTCCCAAGCCAACATTAAGTTATCAAGTATATATATTCCTTTTAAGAAACATGTTTGCTCAGGTCTCACAATCATCTGCACAATAGGTTTAATTCTAATCACTAAAGCCTTAGCAATGATTTTATATGAGGTATCTAATAAGGTAATTGGCCACCAACCAGCAATGGTGTCCTCATTTTTCCCCTTAGGAATTAGTTTGATTATGCCTTTATTGACCTTAGGACCTAAGGATCCTCTCTGAAAGGCTTCTAAATAGAACAAATAAAAATCATCCTTAATATGATCCCACATAGTTTGATAGAATTCAGCTAGAAGACCATCAACACCTGGGATTTTATACAATTTCATAGAGAATACAAACGTTCAATTTCATCCAAGGAGAGAATATGATCCAAAAAATTGCTATAACTTGGATCAATCTTGATAGGAATGCAATCATGTATACTCTCTTCCAAGATTTGTTGGATATCTGTCTAGATGAACTCCTCTTTGAACAAATTTTCATAATAATCATAAAAAACACTAACAATATCAACATTATTAGTGTGATATCCCTTTTCATCCCTTATATCCTCTATCCTCTCTTTTTTGTGTTTGTAATTGAGGTACTTAAAGAAATATTTAGAACCCTTATTCCCCTCCTTAATCACTGAATTATTTCTCTAATCTTAGCTCCTTTCTCTTTGTAATGATCCATTTTACGTAATTGAGCTTCAATAACAACAATATGTTGTTGAATATTTTCATTGTGAGGATCAATGTTTAATTTTTTCCTAGCATGCTTAAGCTGCCCATGAAAGGATTTTTCTCTACGACTCTGTCTCCATGCCATTCTTCTTCCAAAGGAATGCGAAAATTCAACACATTTGGATATAGCAAAATTCCACCAATGGATCCATGATTCCCCTTCAAGAGGTTTTGGTATCGAATTCCAAATCCCCACTAAAGAAGAAATACATTCAACATTTTTTAGATGGGATATATTAAGTTTGAAGGGAGTTGAGAGGAGGGGTTAATATTTTTCAAGAGAGAAAGGAACACACAATAGTAAAATGATTTGATAAAGTAGTTGAATAATCAACTTGCACATAACAATCTAAAATTTACTGTGAAGTCTTTCATTTTGACCGACATTTAATGGTGAGAGTGATAGCTTTTAAATGGTGAATCTTTTGT
This sequence comes from Sequoia sempervirens, assembly GCA_007258455.2. NCBI lineage: Eukaryota > Viridiplantae > Streptophyta > Pinopsida > Cupressales > Cupressaceae > Sequoia > Sequoia sempervirens. Next base: position 5,343 of record VDFB02280236.1, on the reverse strand, counting down.
TTAAACAAAATCTCACCCAATCCAATGACTGTCCTTTCAATTGAAGTCTTCACCTGTGGATGGTGGAAATAATATTATGTTGTTGCAGAAAAATAAATAAAATATTTTTATTTCAGTGTATTATTTTCAGCTTTGATTAATATAAAGAAAATATATATATATATATATATATATATATATATATATATATAAAATAAAATGTCACACACTTACCTCATGTGAGACATTCTAGCTATGAATCTTCCAGATAGTTAATATTTTCTTGATGTAAGTATCTTGTTTTGATCTCATGAATTAAACAGTTTTGTAACTCATATTTTAATATTCATGTAAAACTGCAATACCAAATATGGAGGTGGCGTATGCAATGTCCATATTCTCCTTACTTTTCTCTAAGTTAACTTTTAGAATTTTTGTTTAATTATTTTTAGAAAATTTAACTTTTAAAAAAAGCTCTCTATCTCCCTACTTTGTCTAATTCATATATATATTAAAAACGAAAAAGTAATAACAAGTAACTATTAAGATTAGAAAAAATAAAATTAGATAGATAATATGGAATCTTTCCATTTACTAAGTTAATATGAGATCATTCTACTTAGTAGATTTAAAAGAATATATTTATATATGTTTTTTTTCCAAAAATTAAATAGTTATGGTCTTTAATTCAAAATGGGAAGTTAGACTATTTTATTTACTTTATTTTAGATTAAAATATTAATTGGTTATTTATTTATTATTTTTATAGAAAAATAAATATTTAAAGTTTCAAAGGTGGTATATATTAATCAATAGTTAATAAATTATAAAGTATTAATATGAAAAATATAGTAATAGTTAAAGTGTTGATTAATTTTATTAAATGATTGCAATGCATATATAGTAATATATATTGAAAGAGGCTTTGGATTTTAAACAATAATAAGTTATATTCATGTCATGTGGGTCACTAAATGTAAATAAGTGGTACTACAGATACCAAGAGTAATATTGTTAATTATGGCAATAACAACTTAGGAACGCTTTGTTTAATGTTAAAATCAATAAGGCAAAATATGAGTACATAATGACTAAAATTAATCATCCATATTATCTATGTTGTCTATGCTTAGTAAGGAAAAGAGAAAATAATTTAACGATAATAATATGGTTAGTATATACGAGAGATAGTAAGAATAATAATACCATGAGCAATGCCTAGCCATGACTAACTTAATACTAAAATTATTCTATAATTATTCCCTTGTAACATAATCAATTACCACCTTGATACGAATGGGATGTCTGATCATGTTGGCATTAATTTTAGTTGAGTGGGAGAATAATGCTACATGTGTTACAAACAATAATAGTTGTACTAATCAATTGACATTAAAGTTGTTTGTCAGATGGTCCAATGGAACCGTAGTCTCATATCTTTGTTATCATTTTTAAATATGTTGGTGTCACGTGTAACCTAGACTATTTTGATTCAAACCCCTAATGATTTAAGGTGCACACGATGGAATCCATGCTCATGTCGTTTATTCCCCATCATGAAATTTGATGATGAATAATTTTCATTAGCAACATCTCCAAATGTGTTGAAAATTATCTACCTTGTTGAGTATGGTAGTTCATCCCTAAGCATTAACATTTGTATTTAAAAAATTAAAAAAAAATTGTTGGGTTCTTTTGGTGAATTTTTTTAGGCATGAAAATACATAAACACTTCAATAATAGAGCAATAGAATCATACAATATGGCAGATCAAATAGCTCTACTAAAGTTCCTAAAGGTGAAACATATACTTGGTCATGTATTGTACAGGTCTGGCCTTATAGATTACAAAGTTAAAACATATGTTTCACACAAAAATATCAGCTGTTGATGATGTAGGATGTTGATTGATATGCTGAATCACCTATGGCCTACATCATTTTATCATTTTTCTCGATGAATTGGACTCGATCCTTTTGATATGTCTTTTGAAAAGGCAAAGCTACTCTCTATTGCAAATGTAAATATTCCTTGTCTTATGTGTATTCCCTCCATTTTTGATGATTGCAAATATAACTAAATATGGAATATACCTTCTAATAGTCCAATTCAATATTAACATGTGTACACTTGGCTTGAGGCTTGTTTTTACTCCATTATTCTATAAAAGGGAATTTAGGGCCATTTGTGCAGATCTTTTGTTGAAATTCTGGAGCTACATTGAGAGAATTAGGAAAACACAGAGCATATATGTTGAGTCTTTATCTAATGTTTTGAGTCTAGACAATAAATTTAGTTAAATGTATGGTTTCTGAGTATATTTAAATGATAATGGAGATTTTCTGAGTTTTTAGTCTCTCCCTTTGGTTTTGTATCAAAATTATTAATGAAAATATTGATCAATGATCATTTCATTAATGGTCATCATGTTATGCTTTGATATGTGATCTAGTTTTGGCTCTTGTTCATGGAATGAGTTAAAATGCTTGAATTAGATCATGGGTTCTTATATGGAATCATTTGGATTTGATAAGTAGTCTTTAGTACTTAGTCATTGATTTGTGAATTGCAAGGTGATATCACTAGAACATAATTGCTCAGAATTAAACATGCCTTATGTTTCAATTTGCACAGACTCCTAACCCATATATAAAGGCACTAATCTTCAATCCATTTAACCTTTCTTGGGGTTTCAGTCCTTCGAATTAAGAGCAATATTTTAAAATAATCATTGACCTGCATGTTGTTTGTTGTTGTTTTGCATTCTCAACTTAAGATGCATAATTAACTCAAAGAATTGCCACCTTTGTGATTGATTTCATCTTATTTGCAATAAATGAGAATCTTTTTGCCTTGATTTACAATGTATGTGTAAATTGTTGAAATGAGTTATCTATTTAGCATTGTGGGAACACCCTCTCGGGTCTGGCAGAACCTGAAGTGTAGGAGATAAAGAAATATACACTTTATCTCATTTGTTGGCCACTCGTTTGGTAGGTATTTGAGAATTGAGTTTGGTAGACTCATAGATATTTGCTAAGGCCTACTTGGTTCATTAAAATTTCCATTAAAATTAAGACAATCATAACCTTGAAACACACAAAAGAAAGAGCATATTGTTCCAAAATAGGAGAACAAGAGGACAAAACACCCACCTCGAACAAAGAAGTGTAGAGAAATAATAGCCCATCCCTAATGAGACCAGAGTCCACAAACATGACAAGAGCAACCATAAGCTTGAGCAGGAAAAAGATAGAGCCAAGTAGCCAAAACGAAGGGATATTAGCACTCATCCAAAGAAAAGCAACGAAGTAGGCACCAAAAAGAGAAAAATGCTTCAATAGCCCATGAGGGCACCAAAGAGAACACATCAAAAAACATCCAACAACCGCCCACCCTCCAACAATCAGATAAGAGCAAGAGATAGAGAGAAAATTTCCAAAGACCATGCCATAGAGTCCTCCATAGACATCAAAACAATGACCTCCAACAAGATCTCAAATGAAACATTGTTGCACATAGAAGAAAGCATGAATAGAGCAAAGAATCTAGAGCAGAAGAGCAAGAAGCATAACCCTTTAAGGGCCAAAAACAACACAAGGAACCCTCTAGCCCCAACTAAAACGTCAACCTCAAGGAGAAGTTGCAGCTCAAAACGACATGTGGAACTGATAAGCTCTGCAAAAGAAATGAAATGACACCCAAAGGAGCCACCCTTGCTAAGGGCAACCAGAGATAAGAGACCTGCTAGAGCCAAGCCTATAATTGAAACATCTCCAACTAACCCCTCAAGGAAAGTGAGCTACCAGTGGAAATCAAAACACATATCTACCTCAGGGCGAAGCAATCAGGTTTCTGCTAGACAAAAGACAATAGTGGTTTCCTTAGAAATGAGACGGGTTCCAAAGAACCCATAAAAATAGCCAAGCAAACAAAAAACAACAAAATTGCCCCCCGAATCCTCATCTCCATTGCCTCCACCATTAGGATTTTCAAAAATCGCCCAAAGTATCCATTCTCGCTCATCGCCATTGCTAATAGAAAATAATTTTATAACTAAGTTACAAGGATCATCTCAATTGGATATTTTGAACACTTGTCACTTAGCGTTACAATATTTTAAAATATGGTAGCATTTGTAAATACTTATTGGAATGAATAAAATGATAGAGGTTACAATCATCTTAACTTCAAGCATCAAAATTTGAGGATGAAATTATTAAAGAAAACTAGGCATGTGAAGGAGAGTGTCCCTCATTTATAGTTTAATATTTAAGATTACACACAATATTTTATCCATTATTACCCCAAAAAGAGGAACCATCATGACTATGACCACTTATCCCTAGCTACAATATTAGTGAGAGAAGGTTGGATCTAACATCTCTCACAAAATATTACATTAATTATTATGGTAGTATTCACCATTGGAGCACTAAGAAGACTTGGATTGAAACTTCAAAATTTTTAATTTTTCTCCCTTGAATCTAAATTCATAAGATAACAATTACAAAATTTAAAACTCTTTTGATTTATTCTCAAATTTTTCTTCATAACAATGATAAGCTAATTTATTGAATAATTACTCATGGTGCCAAGGATTTTTATGAGAATAAGAGAATATGACACTCCTTTTAAATCTTGTAACACACCCCTTATCATCACTTTGAATGATCTACAAAGTTTATCCTATTTGATAATACATAAGACTAGTATGTGTTGTCTTGTAACACTACCATTTGATATAATTTGAACAATTAATTATACTCTACCATTCCATTCACTAAATTAGCAAAGCTCATAGATAGTCATGTCACATTATTTGACTATCTAGTTATATCAACTTTATTTTTAATTTTAACTTAAATTTTATTTAACTATTAGCCTTCCAATTATGGTAGAGAAATTTGTCCTCTCTTATAGGTTTTCACTACAAGATGTGACTTTTTCATGAATTTAAAACAATGGTTAAGATAGTATTAAAGAAAAAATAAAAAATAACTTTTTACAAATAAATTTGACCATTTTTCATACTCTTCATCATGTGGCCAATCAACCTCTATGATTTTTTTTAATTTGTTCATTCTAGCAACATATCTAGCATCTAGGGATTCTTTCAATCTCAAATGAAAATTTCCATCTTTATATCAAGAGCTAGGGTCTTTTCTATCTAGTGATTAAAAAACTTTGGGTCCAACTTTTTATAATGGGTGATCCCACAATACTGGTTTACAATTTTTGGCCAAATTGGACATTGAACTGAATTTTTTTAACTAAATCTTCACTTTCGGGCATCTATAGTGGCTAAACTGTGAGGAATTTGAAGATGATGCAAACTAGTGATTTGTGACATTTCGTTTGTAG
>VDFB02280235.1:0-22605 GCA_007258455.2 Sequoia sempervirens | reverse complement strand
AGAAAAATGCTTCAATAGCCCATGAGGGCACCAAAGAGAACACATCAAAAAACATCCAACAACCGCCCACCCTCCAACAATCAGATAAGAGCAAGAGATAGAGAGAAAATTTCCAAAGACCATGCCATAGAGTCCTCCATAGACATCAAAACAATGACCTCCAACAAGATCTCAAATGAAACATTGTTGCACATAGAAGAAAGCATGAATAGAGCAAAGAATCTAGAGCAGAAGAGCAAGAAGCATAACCCTTTAAGGGCCAAAAACAACACAAGGAACCCTCTAGCCCCAACTAAAACGTCAACCTCAAGGAGAAGTTGCAGCTCAAAACGACATGTGGAACTGATAAGCTCTGCAAAAGAAATGAAATGACACCCAAAGGAGCCACCCTTGCTAAGGGCAACCAGAGATAAGAGACCTGCTAGAGCCAAGCCTATAATTGAAACATCTCCAACTAACCCCTCAAGGAAAGTGAGCTACCAGTGGAAATCAAAACACATATCTACCTCAGGGCGAAGCAATCAGGTTTCTGCTAGACAAAAGACAATAGTGGTTTCCTTAGAAATGAGACGGGTTCCAAAGAACCCATAAAAATAGCCAAGCAAACAAAAAACAACAAAATTGCCCCCCGAATCCTCATCTCCATTGCCTCCACCATTAGGATTTTCAAAAATCGCCCAAAGTATCCATTCTCGCTCATCGCCATTGCTAATAGAAAATAATTTTATAACTAAGTTACAAGGATCATCTCAATTGGATATTTTGAACACTTGTCACTTAGCGTTACAATATTTTAAAATATGGTAGCATTTGTAAATACTTATTGGAATGAATAAAATGATAGAGGTTACAATCATCTTAACTTCAAGCATCAAAATTTGAGGATGAAATTATTAAAGAAAACTAGGCATGTGAAGGAGAGTGTCCCTCATTTATAGTTTAATATTTAAGATTACACACAATATTTTATCCATTATTACCCCAAAAAGAGGAACCATCATGACTATGACCACTTATCCCTAGCTACAATATTAGTGAGAGAAGGTTGGATCTAACATCTCTCACAAAATATTACATTAATTATTATGGTAGTATTCACCATTGGAGCACTAAGAAGACTTGGATTGAAACTTCAAAATTTTTAATTTTTCTCCCTTGAATCTAAATTCATAAGATAACAATTACAAAATTTAAAACTCTTTTGATTTATTCTCAAATTTTTCTTCATAACAATGATAAGCTAATTTATTGAATAATTACTCATGGTGCCAAGGATTTTTATGAGAATAAGAGAATATGACACTCCTTTTAAATCTTGTAACACACCCCTTATCATCACTTTGAATGATCTACAAAGTTTATCCTATTTGATAATACATAAGACTAGTATGTGTTGTCTTGTAACACTACCATTTGATATAATTTGAACAATTAATTATACTCTACCATTCCATTCACTAAATTAGCAAAGCTCATAGATAGTCATGTCACATTATTTGACTATCTAGTTATATCAACTTTATTTTTAATTTTAACTTAAATTTTATTTAACTATTAGCCTTCCAATTATGGTAGAGAAATTTGTCCTCTCTTATAGGTTTTCACTACAAGATGTGACTTTTTCATGAATTTAAAACAATGGTTAAGATAGTATTAAAGAAAAAATAAAAAATAACTTTTTACAAATAAATTTGACCATTTTTCATACTCTTCATCATGTGGCCAATCAACCTCTATGATTTTTTTTAATTTGTTCATTCTAGCAACATATCTAGCATCTAGGGATTCTTTCAATCTCAAATGAAAATTTCCATCTTTATATCAAGAGCTAGGGTCTTTTCTATCTAGTGATTAAAAAACTTTGGGTCCAACTTTTTATAATGGGTGATCCCACAATACTGGTTTACAATTTTTGGCCAAATTGGACATTGAACTGAATTTTTTTAACTAAATCTTCACTTTCGGGCATCTATAGTGGCTAAACTGTGAGGAATTTGAAGATGATGCAAACTAGTGATTTGTGACATTTCGTTTGTAGATTCTAAATATATTTTTTCAAAATTTTTGGAATCAAATTTCAATTTTTTCCATCTCATTCTAAAACTAGTTTTAATAGTAAACACCATTTTAAAAGTGACGCATCGGGCTAACACATAAATTTTTTCTATGAAGGATGTAAATTTATTTTTTGGAATTAGATTCATAACTACCATATTCAGTGTAATGTGGAATTGGTTTCATAGCATTTCATTGAATATTTTTTTCTTAATTAAGTTTCAAAGTCAAACCAGCATAATTTATACGATTTACCTGAAAGCTTAACTTTTACAGATGTATTGAATCAACCTTTTTGTTGATCGTGACATCAATATCTAGTGCGCATTGATATTTTTCAATTTTTGTATAATACATATTTTTCCACGCAAGTGTGCATTATAGTAGAGCTTGATTTTGTGAAAAGCCTATGTTTAATCAAACTAAAAAATACATAATAATAAAACCAAAACATATTAAAATTTATTCGATGGATATTCGCTCGAGGACTACCATCATCCGCTTGACTGTGGAAGTTCTCCATTTTTATCCTCAACCCGAAGCTTTGAAAGGAAAAAAAATTAGTGTGAGATTTCAGAAGAGGAGGGAAGGGGGGCAGCCATATGGATCATTAAAACTCCCAATTTTGAATTTTCCTTTGTGTTCATTTTAAAAATGTGCCAAATTCAATTGGGTTTACTACAAAGTCCATAATGCAACTCCTTGGGTCCATACGAACACCTTAGTTCATGTGAACCCATAAAATACTTTTTTTTTCATGGGAGCATTTTTGCACTTTTCCTTCCTCAATGAAATTGTAAACCAATATTGTAGGATCACCCTTATCTTTCAATATAGAGGATTCATAAAAGTGGGCACCAAACAATTAAATCCATCCTAGCTCCACATTGTCTTAATTTTTATATTTGAATTCTCCATAGCTATATTGTTGGATGGAATGAGAGATTGAAATTAGTTTTATCCTTCAATACCACCTTTATTTTTTCTATGCAAGTAGAAGCATCATAAAAAATCTCCATGAATTCTTATGTTACTAATTTTTTTTGGAGCTCCCTAGCTCACTTATTTGACATTCCCACATATTATTTTCATGGGAAATACTCTTGGAAGCTTGCCATTTGATAATTAGTTTAGCTACCTTTGGATCAAAATATTTTATTTGACCTAAGGATTCTTGGATATTTATGTTACATTCCCATAGGTATTCAATCATCCTAATAATATTTTGCAACCTTTCCTTGAGGATACCCTTGAATGGCTTTCTAATGTCTTGTTTAACATTCATATACTTTGATTTTAATAAAATATTAAATTTATTTACTTATTCTTACAAAGCACTAATATCCTAAGGTATATTGGGATGACATGGGAATAATTTTCTTTCCACACCCTTCAACTACTCTTTAAACTTGTTAACAATTGAATTTTCATTTGCTAAAGTTTGGTTTAACTTTATTATTTCATTTTTTGATTCCTCATGTTCCTTGTATAAATTTTGTAGAGTAGGGGGATTTGTCACCCCTAAGGCTCCAGGTCATGGGAAAGTCCCAAGGAATGAACTACCCTAAACTACCTCAAATTGACTAACGAATTAAGAAAGGAAAGATGACTTGAATAGGAAGGGAAAACAAAACTTTTTTCCCTTCTGATAATGACAAACATTTTTGGAAACCAGGTGAGCAAACCGCAAGGGTCTCAGATTGTGAACCAAACATCTCTCTGTCTAAGGATGAAAGCGTGGTAACTGGAATTAGCATGCCACACTAGAGTCTCAGGGATGCACTAACGTCTTACATGGATGGAGAGTCAAATGAAAAACAAAGACATACAAGGTCAACTTATGACATGTATATATCAAAGTTTTAGAATTTGATAGTTTGATAGAAAAATATAGAAATAGGTAGTACAACAAGAATAATACTTATAAATCCATTCTAACGATAAAATGATGAAGGAGAGAGAGACAACTCACACATGGTCCAGTTCTCTAGCTATAGATCCAAGTGGATGAATCTGCACCTACACACATAAACAAAAAAAATGTTGGGTTGTGTTTTGAGGCCTACCTCAGTTAGAACCTCGTTTTGGTGTTCCCACCTCCATGGACAACCAATATGCAACAATATGGAGAAAAAGCGATAGAGAAGAGAATAGAAATGACACAATAAAGTAGAGAGCAATGACAACCTGAATGCTACTCTACAAGATGATAGATGCAAGTAAATGAAAAGACACACTGTTACCTTCCCTTCTTTAAGCACTCAAGGCCAATAGAGGAAAGAAGAGAACAAAACCACCACATTAAGGAGATAGAACTTTGTAAACATGCAACAATGATGGTGTTGAAGCAAGAAGACACTGTACGAGACCAAGTAGGAAGCTAGTAGTAGCAAGATAGAGCAAGAATGATCAAGAAGTGAATAGAGAGTGTGAGAAAATGAGTTAGAGAATTTAGAAGCATGAAAGAATGAGTTTGAATGAGAAAATGGAGGCAAGGAGACGTTTTTCGTTAGTCAAGACCCAAAAGAGAACATTACCTTCACGACCAACCAAGAAACGTAACACTTATACAGATTTTAGAGGCAAGAATTTGTTAGGATGACAGTGCTGCGTGCGTCCTCATCAAATATTCCCCCATTGACTCAAAAAGACAAGGACACATGGTAAAATTAGGAAGATGACAATGGGTTTATGCATCATCATACTTGTAATTCTAAAGTAAAGGTAAATACATGGGAAATTTTCCCAAGGTGCAAATTTATGCCATCACAACTTCCTAGAAATTGCCTCATTGAATTGAGCTATATGTACTACCAAAGAAGTGGATTCTTGGATAGTGACCCCCCACTCACTTTACAATAAAATTTTCATGCATATCTTGAGGCTTGAACACACTACATTTGGTTTATTTTTTGTAGGGGCATGCCTAAATTATTAAAGATTAACTTTGTTAATTAAAATTTGATCCCTTAATAAATTTGTATACTTCCTCTTGACTAGTAAATAATTCATCATTCTTTCTAATGATATCTAGAACCATAGATAACATAAGTAATACTCTATCTTGGTAGCAATATCTGACCACTTTCTCCAACCATTTTCCCTTTCCATTCTAGAGTTATATTCTTTATGTTAGATTCTAATCATTGGGAAGGGTTGGAGTTTTCTAACATATCTTTCTCATCATTCCATAATAGTCCATTCATTGTTATTTCCACTTTCATGATTCTTTCTCCTTCAACTTGACTATTAACAAAATAAAATAAAATTATCTAATCTTTATGAAAGTGTCATTAGCAAGAAATTCATCACAATACCTTTATCTTATATCTTTCATATCTAGTTGACATGGTTCTCTCTTCTTTGCATGTTCCTCTTTTCCTTTTTTGGCTAATTACATATTATTGTTTGTCCTTGAGACCATTTCTTTTAGATTTTTTTTTTTTTGATATTAGAAATTATGCCCATACAAATATTAAAAATCTTTCTTAATGTCTGTGAAATTAGTCATATTTCTAATATAGAAAATTGTTGTTAATAATTCTTGATGGTTTTGAAGGGTTTACATTCTAAAAATTAGTACAATTTTTTACTACAAGTTTCCTCTTAAATGCTATTGCTATATTTTATAATAAGTGGGTCACAAAAAGGTATCCCTAAAAATCGCTTAATTTAGCATCAACTTGCATTAGGTTTATATGCAATGTGAATCCTATTGTTATTTGGGTAAGAGACTCAATTTGGAAGGGGGTAAATGACTTTCATAAGCATGATATCACAATCTATTGAGAGGGAAAATTTTGTTTCAATATATTTCTAGCACATTTTATAATATTTAGTTTCAATATACATAACTTGCTTAAAGTTTTGCACATTTCTCCTTAATGATATTTAAATAGATTCGCTATTTCAAATGCACAATTCCTATTACATGCCTTATAGTAGGGTTCTATTTGAAGTGCAACACTATGGTACACATTAAGTGGGTTTCATGTATGCACAATTTATTCCAATTTGACTAACATTCATTAGTGTCATTAGTCTTGACAATATGAATTATGGGTGTGATTTAATTTTCTTTTATATTACCATTTTCTTGCATTTTGTGAAAAAATGGGTATATAAAATTCTCCTTGCATTTAAATCCTTGAATTCCTCATAATATTTTTAGCTTTCTCTCCCCAAATTAGTTAATAGCAAAACTAGGAAGTTATATTTTATTGTTGAAGCAATTTTCTTTGTTGAGTATAAAACATTTTCTGGTATAAATTATGTAGTAATTTTTTGAAAAAGTTTTGACTTCCTTATCAAGATGGATTATGAAAACACACTAAACCATTTAATGGTCAAACAATCAATACCAATTTTATATCCCATCCATACAAAAGTGATATATAGTTATCTTTTTGTTGGTAAAAATTTAATTTTGATTATTGAACAGTTTGATGTTTTAAGAATAGTTGGATAATTACTTATCTTAAAAATGAATCTTTGTAGAAAACCTAATTTTATGTAAAGTTGTTTAATAGTAGGTAATTTGTCAACAATGTTGATATGAACCTATCTAATGATAAACATCATTTTTTTCAATGAGATTGAATTTGTAAAAACTCTAATATTTTCATGTTGATAACTAAACTTGACATAGTATAAAAAAGAAGTTAAATAGCATTTTTATAATTTTTTTTTTGACATAGTCACAAATTGAGTTCTAACTCCTTTATAATGTTTTGAAATGCCAACAAAACAAGTGGTACACCCATAAGTGCAATAAGGCACAGCCCATCCATCAAAAGCACACTAACAACACAGTGACAGCAGAGAGAAAGCCATCACTCATAGCACATCATCAAAAACAAAAAGTAATAGTATACGTAAGATGACAAGGTTCAACATGCAAGCATGAAACCAACCAAAAAAGTCCAAAGACCACCAAGGGTCCATCAAGTTCAAGAAGAAAACAAAACAACCAGGACATAGAAAAAAAAAAAAAAGAACAACAAGGCCCAAATACCTAATTCTTTCTCCTTCTGCCGCATATTCCTGAATAGCCAATCAATTCATCTGCGGAGGGAACTTGAGCAAATCCTTGAAACCAAAGATCATCTTCAAGACCATCCATGTGATTCTTGTCCTTCTCAGTAAAGCAAAGAGGGTCGCACTGTGCATATCCTCGCCGTGGGTGCCCAGCACTGACCTTCTTTTCCAACCTCTCCAATCTCCCCTTCAGTAAACCAACTTCTTCCCAAGCCAGATCTTTGTCCTTGTGGTCTTCTTGCAAGGGGGATTTTCCTTTAACCACATCAGAGGACCGAGGGATAATTTCCAGCACATTGTCACCAAAAGGGCCCTTCTTTAAACTTTCTAACACATGGGATGCACTATTCATTGACACCGACTGTCCTTCCCCACCCGCCACCATTTCCTCATGACTTTCACTGCCACCTCAAGATCCTTTTGTCCAAACGTAGGCTCTTTAAGATTTCAACTTGTCCCGGCCAGCCTTGTGGGATTACCTGGCAGGCTTCTTCAAGAATTTTCGATGTCAAGTAATCAATTGATGGTAGACTTTTAGTTTTCTTAGAGGCTTTAGCCTTAGGGCGTGGGGTAAGGGCAAGCCTCTTTTTTTCCCTACTTGTATCCCCTGGGCCCTTACCAGGGGAAGTGCCATGGTGATGGGCTTTCAAGGCAGGATTTTTTAAGCATTTTTTCTTACTCGAGCCCGACGTGTCCAAAATACTAGTAGAGGGGGTGTAGTGTTATTTAATCAGCTCAATAACTAGGAACATGAATTCCTCTACTCAGGGATTGAACATCACAACTGGCAGTCATGACCTACTAAAGAACCTCATTTAATTATCAACCCAAGGATGTAAACTTGAAATGGGACAACACAAGATATGCACTAATCACCCTTCCAGACATACATGATTCCTAAAATGCCTTATACTGGAATTTAAGTACTGAAAACAACTTTACTGTTTAACTTTGCTTGGAAATGAAAAACTCGAAAGATAACCTATTCTGCTCCTAGTGGCTGCAGGAACAGTTGGCAGCTCTGTGTTTCTGCCAGCTGTAGGAACAGTCACATTAACTTCTATGAAAAGAAATGCAGCTATTCTAACTTGCAAAATAAAAGTATGGACAGCTCCCTAAGTGGGCCCCCTTAGGTAGTGCCAAAAGCAGACAACAGATTAGGTGAAAAACTTCATAAGCTTTATTGATTCAATGTAAACAAGTATATGGCACAATCTCTTGGCTAAATTTCTAAAACTGAAAGTGTGTTACAATAGCGATTTTTTCAGCCCCTTCTCTGAAGGAGAATGGGCTATTTATTGAAAACTGATCCTAACTACTAACCAACCTTCCCTTATAAAATGGGAGGCATTTATTACATTTAACCAACTTAAGTAAAGAGGTGAATGACAATGAAGAACTAAGTCAAATTGGTTTAGCAGTCTTAAAGCGCCATCATCCTGGATTCATGCACCACCAAGACGCCTGGCCTAGATTTCTGGAACACTCTCCCTGCATGGCGGATGAGTTGAAAATGTCTCCTCATCTTTTGCTATTGAACCAGTCTTTATGGATTTGGTCTTCAATTCTTCAAGTGGAAATTGAATTCCCTTCCTTCAATCGTGGTACCTGCAAAATATCTCGCCATCTTTTCCTGAGGAAGAAAGTTAGCTCAACACGTTCATCCTTTAAGACAATCCATTACTTTATTCATTCATTCATTAAGTATTAAACTAAGGCAAACATTGTTTCAGATATGGCTACAGGAAGTTTTGGTAGTGGAGGCTGCAGGAAGGTTTATGATCACAAAAAGCCATAAAGTATTTATCAGACTAATAAAACATTAAAGGTAATAATCATGGAACTTCTTATCACAATATACTCATCATATTTAAGTCATAAAAAGGTCTATATCCTATCCCATAAACAAACTGAATGTTTGTTTTAGCATAATAAAAACAACAAAGTATTTATAAAAGTATGATCAAAATGTGCCAAAAACTTGGCTCATCACTCCCCTCAACCAACTACTTGCTGGACCCTTCAACAAGTCTAGCATTCCTTCTTCTAGAAAACTCTCTCAGATATGCACTTAGTTGCTGTCCACATTCACCATTCTGGAAACTCCAGAAGTGAGCTCGCATTGCTTCTAGCCTTTGCCATCTATTATCTTCAGAACTTCTGTTATAAGTGTTGTTATCCCCCTGTATAGCCATAGGAGAATAGGCGGCTGCATAACCAAGGGCAACCAATTCTCCTTCTTTGTTCTGCCATTCCTCATGTACCTCTCTACCCTTCTAGTTGTTGCATACAAGGTATTGGGAGTATGTGGTTCTGCTTTCTTTAATTGAAATGAAAGATGCTCCCATTTGTTCTGAATGTGTAGGGTTGCAACATTAAAATCACTGTTTATAATTTGGGAGTATTGAGAAAATAACTCATCTTAGAGGCTCAATCAGTGGCCTAGCTCTTTCATCTCTCCACAATTTCTTCCAATCAAAGTAAATACCCATTCCATTTCTAGATTCATTTCTTACAGACAATGGCATATTTACTTCATCATGCATATGGCTATCAAATTGTTTTCCTCTGCTTATTTCATTGGTGATCTAGGAGATTAGAGCGCTGATATGAATATCACCGACATAACATAAGGGATTCCATTCCTTATCCTGGGATACAACCAAATTGTGTAGATAAAATTCACACAGGAGGTTCCTGATGTGCAGAGGTGAATCCCTATATGCTTCATAAAATTCCTCAAAGGTATCCAAAGAAGGATTCTTACCTTTCCAGACTCTAATTAGTTGGAAGTTCAAATATAGCTCCTTGAGATACATTGCGTAGACAGGTGAAGGTACACGACATTGCATCAGTTGTGGAACCAGCTCTACCAACTGGTTGAGAGTGTCATTCAAGTTAGCAATTTCCAGATTCTTGTTTTGGATTATCCTTTGTAATCTCTCAATTTCAAGTGCAGAAGTAGTCTGCTATTGCTGAAGTTCTTGAAAACATACCATTCCTGCAACAAAGTTTGTGACATGGGGTGGTGGTCTATGATTATAGCACACCACAGGTGTCTCCTATACTTCTTCAAACACATCCACCTTACCTTGCTCTTCTTCTGACGGAAACACAACCGACTCTTCTTCCTTCTCATCACATTCCATATCTTCTTGTAGCTGTTCTGCAATGGTAGCCAACTTATTCAGGCCAACCCCTTCAGGTGTACTCACAACCTCCTCGATAACAGGTTCTTCGCTCAGTTCAGGACTGGAAGGATCTGAAGGCGGTGTGACAGGAGTAGTATTAAGTGATTGGCGGGCTGCCTGGTTCTGGAGCCTAGAGCTCCTTCTTATGGAAGTAGCAACTGTTTTATACTTTTTGGAAGGTTTTGCTGCAGGAATAGAGAAGTTTCCCTTTTTCTTTCTTTTTACAGGCTCAGGGGTTGCTACAACAGGTGACTTTCCTTTCCTATCCTTGGGAGACGGCTCATGAATTTTGATAGGACCTTGTGCTGACTGCTTGGGAGTTCTTTCAGAAAGAGGAACATCATCCTGTGAATTAGATGATTCCTAAGAAGAGGGCATAGCAGCAGAGGTTTGGCCCACAGACTGGGAGGTTCGTTGCTTAAAGGGAAGAGGTTCACCCCTAGGTCCTACATTTTGAATTTTAGGGTTGAAGGGGACCATGAATTCCTCCCAGGTCATTCTTGATGCGTCTTGAATGGATTTTTCAACAAGTAATTTAATAATGCAGTGGTGAGATACAGAGTTAACCCTACCCTTTTTAAATTCAACAACACTATTGGATAGCAAATTGTAAAGAAAGTCGGGAATATTCATCAACAATCCATGGCATAAATGAGACAAAAGTTTGAAGTGATGAGAGTGCAGGATTGAAAACCTACCTTCACAAGTTATGTATTTGATGATATACCCTGCCTGTGACACCCAGTCCTGCGGCAGACTCATTCTTTGCGCACCTTGCTTATCTACCCATAGAGGAGGGTCATTTGGCCGAGTGAACTCAGCCTTGGCGCTTCTTGCATCTCTTCCTCTGGGAAATGGTTCTTTGACTTGAGGTAATCCCGTTACCTCAGCAATTCTATCAATTGACGCATTGACTGTTATGCCTTTAACTTTTGCTTCCCCATCATGAAATGTGCTTGTGAATTCCTCTGCAATGTCTGTATTAAAAGTTCCAAGCTTCAGGAAGTAATTGAGCCACCCATATTGTCTGAATAGTGGCACATGCAACACATCCTGCAACAAGATGCTATGGTCTATAGGCTCATGTCGAATCAGCTGACCTCCCATTTCCTTGGTTTTCTGTAATTAAATGCGTTAAGCAATGCTCACCTAGCTTTTCCAACTGAACTTCCTGTAACCCAATTAATGAACCCTTCTGCAATTCTACAGCACTCTGCCCCTCCCCTCAACTGAAACTTTTGAACCTCTTTTCAAAAGTGACCGAAAAATAGGGAAAACAATGTGATCATGCAATCTTTTTTAGGGAGAGAGTAATCATGGATAAGCGGAATACATTTAGGTTCATTGTTACAGGAA
Organism: Sequoia sempervirens; assembly: GCA_007258455.2. Lineage (NCBI taxonomy): Eukaryota > Viridiplantae > Streptophyta > Pinopsida > Cupressales > Cupressaceae > Sequoia > Sequoia sempervirens. The sequence goes on along the minus strand of VDFB02280235.1, from coordinate 10,966 downwards.
GGAAAGACTGTTTGATTAATAATTACAGGTTTCATATATTGAGGGTTCTTGAAAACTGACGGGACAAGCTTATGGCGGCGATATTAAGGACATGGCGAAGTAAAAACGTGCTCAATCGTGCGAATGAGCCGAAGGAAATGGAAACCATATATAAAATTGTTCGCGATAATTAATATACTAAATGAAATGCAATAAATAAAGTAACTGAAGCAATCTTAAAATGAAGTGGAGCATACCTGGAGAGAATCGTTGTAATTATCTGATGTGACTTTCGTCTTCATTGCAACAAGTGACACAGAGAAACGTGGATGATATGGGAAATGACAGGTGGATGATGTGGAAGAGAGAGTGAGTACGGATTGTGGATGAAGTGAATGAATGGAATGGGGATCTTATTAGATAACCCCTTTATTATGATTTGGTATGCACTTTTATGCATGGCCCAAAAATTTGAGCCTAGGCTCAATTCCTTTGGCTGCAGGATAGTGATGTGAAGCCGAGAAGGAAGAATAGTCTGCAAGGAATAAGGATTTTTTTCACAATGAAAGTATTCAGTACCATAGTTATTTAGTAGGATATTGGACAATATATCTTCTTCTTCTTGTTGTGCAATGAAAGGCTCTCTGGTAATCATCATTAAATTGGCCACAGAGTTCACTTCCTCCTCTTCTCCCAAATCTGGCCAAACAACCTCTCCAGCCTCAAGTTGGGGTAGGGCTGGAGAATAGAGGGTAAGCTTCTTTGTGCTATATCCATCAGATATTATCATGTCACCTAACCTACAACCATTGCAAGCATCAGCAGTATCCAACCTAGGCCTTCCTAGTATGACAGGGTATCCCCCCAATGATGCCTTTGGAGATAAGACCATAAAGTCAACAAGGTACTCCCAAGAATCCAAGGTGACTACCGGGTCTTCAACTACCCCATCAGGTTTGACAGTTGAGCTATCAGCAAGCTGTAATATTGTAGGTGTAGCCCTTAGGTCTAAAATATTAAGTCTTACAACCAGGTCCTTTGTCATGACATTGATAGCTGCACCAAGATCTACTAAAGCATTCTTAATTTGCAACCCATTAACATTGATCTCCATAACAGGGCTTCCTGGATCTAAATATTTTGGGATGCTAAGCTTCCCCAGCATTAAGTCAGAGAGTTGTCCTATGACATGGATAGTTTGAGGGTCCTTCTTTTTCCTCCCCGGTTTCTTCAAACATGCCTCCTTGATGGCCTTGCCATAGATAGGTACTTCTTTGATTGCTTGGAACAAGGGGATTTTCACACATATATGCTTTAGCTGGTCAAGGATGTCAAAGGTAGGTTCCTCTTATTTTTTTACATTTTCACCTTCCAACCTTTGTGGGAAAGGAGGGGACACTTTATCAGATGCCTTAGGTAATGATGGAATCTGAACTGGCCATTTGGTTGGGCTTGGTCATTGGTATCTTTTCCTTGGTGAATCTCCTCAGATGGCAATTCTAAGATTATGGGAGGAGATGGTGTGGGAAGCACAGTTTCTGAACGTAAATTAATATTATTCAGGTTAAGAGCATAGGCAGGCTGATGATTAGGATCAACAAAATAGACTTGCTGCTGCTGCTGCGGTTGCTGGTTATTTGGATTAGGTGCTTCCTGAGCAGGTAGTTGGGTTGGTTTTGGATTCTGACCTTGATTAGCTGCAGGAGGTGGCATAATGGATTGCTGCAGGAAACCAGTGGGTGGATTTGACCATTGCTGGCCTCCTCTCCATTGGTTGGACTGTTGCCAATTCCCTTGCGGAGGCTGCCACTGATTTTGCTGTGGTGATTTCCAATTCCCTTGTGAGGATTTCCAACAGTTTTGCTGGGCATTTGGCCAAGGGTTATTCCACTGAGGTTGGGAGTATGGCCCATAGTTTGGAGGGTACTAGTTTTTCCATTGACTATTATATGAACCAAAATTTTGCAAAGGGTCCTGAGGCATACCTTGTCTTGGGGCCCATGGCCTGCGCTGAGCAACAAAGAACACTTCCTCCTCTCCTTCAATGGTTTTGAACTCAGTAGGGAGATGTTGTATCTCCAAATTGGCCACTGCTTTGCATTGGCAGTCTTTCTTTCTTTGTCGGCAGTGGGGGCAATATTTAGCTAACATTGCCTCAGCTTCCTCTTTCTTCCTTCTAGCTTGCATAGTATCTAGTTGAGTAGCTACATCATTGATGATATCCTGCTTGAAGTTGAACAAGAGATTGGTAATCTCCCCTTTAGATACTCCAGAGCCACTTCCTTTTATAGAAGAAGGTCTAAACCCCCTTCCCTTCTTTACAGCTGCTCTGGAGTAATTGAGATAGATTTTCTTGATATCATCCCAATCACTTTGGGTGACATCACCTCCTGCCATAAGGTCAAGGGCCTCCATGCAAGTATCATTGACTCCCCTTAAGAAGAGAAGTTTTTGAGATTCCTCATTTAGCTCATGATGAGTATTCTTCTGCACACTAAACAAGAATCTTGACACATAATCCTCCAAGGTTTCATCCTCCTTTTGTGACATTTTGAAGATGTCATCTCCTCTTAGATCATTTCCTCTACAATACTCTTTATATTTACTCAAGAACAGAGTCTTCATTTCATCCCAAGTTGTAGCTACATTGCTTCCCAATCCCATGAACCATCTCAAGGCTGCCTCCTTTAGAGTAGAGGGAAACAATTTCAGCTTGTGTGCTGAGGTTGTATAGTCATAGCTTCTACAAAGGATTTCAAATTCAAACAAGAAGGTACGAGGGTCCTCAGTAATAAGTCCATAGAACTTTGGCAGTAAGGAGGCAGGGATGTTCTTGAGGTTATTATTGTCATGTAGGTCAGGAATTGGAAATGGAAAAATAGGATTTTCCATTCTTGGTTGTATTCTTGGATTAGCTCCTGGTTGATGAACTACAAGAGCAAGTGGATTATTTGATTCTGTTCCTTCAGATAGGTTAAAGCTTAGTTCAGAGGAAGAAGATGAAGTAACTAAGTCTTGGCCAACATCCAGATATGAGTCATCTTGGAATAGGTTCGGTTCAATCTCTTCAATATCTATGCTCCTAGGAAGGAATCTTCCAAATTGGTCTCTTCTTCTATGCATACAACAAAAGTAAACTAACTATGGAGATGTTGGAATGCAGAATTCTAAACTAAAAGTACTAAGAATGAAATCTTAAACTCTTTACTAGCATGCCTGTAATAGGTTCTTAGTTTGACACCATCCCCAGCAACGACGCCAAAAATGTAGTGTTCTTTAATCAGCTCAATAACTAGGAACATGAATTCCTCTACTCAAGGATTGAACATCACAACTGGCAGTCATGACCTACTAAAGAACCTTATTTAATTATCAACCCAGGGATGTAAACTTGAAATGGGACAGCACAAGATATTCACTAATCGCCCTTCCAGACATGCATGATTCCTAAAATGCCTTATACTGGAATTTAAGTACTGAAAACAACTTTACTGTTTAACTTTGCTTGGAAATGAAAAACTCGAAAGATAACCTATTCTGCTCCTAGTGGCTGCAGGAACAGTTGGCAGCTCTGTGTTTCTGCCAGTTGCAGGAACAGTCACATTAACTTCTATGAAAAGAAATGCAGCTATTCTAACTTGCAGAATAAAAGTATGGACAACTCCCTAAGTGGGACCCCTTAGGTAGTGTCAAAAGTAGACAACAAATTAGGAGAAAAACTTCATAAGCTTTATTGATTCAATGTAAACAAGTACATGGCACAATCTCTTGGCTAAATTTCTAAGACTGAAAGTGTGTTACAATAGCGATTTTCTTAGCCAGCCCCTTCTCTGAAGGAGAATGGGCTATTTATTGAAAACTGATCCTAACTACTAACCAACCTACCCTTATAAAACGGGAGGCATTTATTACATTTAACTAACTTAAGTAAAGAGGTGAATGACAATGAAAGAACTAAGTCAAATTGGTTTAGTAGTCTTAAAGCGCCATCATCCTGGATTCATGCAACACCAAGACGCCTGGCCTAGATTTCTTGAACACTCTCCCTGCATGGTGGATGAGTTGAAACTGTCTCCTCATCTTTTGCTATTGAACCAATCTTTATGGATTTGGTCTTCAATTCTTCAAGTGGAAATTGAATTCCCTTCCTTCAATCATGGTACCTGCAAAATATCTCGCCATCTTTTCCTGAGGAAGAAGGTTAGCTCAACACATTCATCCTTTAAGACAATCCATTACTTTATTCATTCATTCATTAAGTATTAAACTAAGGCAAACATTGTTTCAGATATGGCTGTAGGAAGTTTTGGTAGTGGAGGCTGCAGAAAGGTTTATGATCACAAAGAGCCATAAAGTATTTACCAAACTAATAACATTATTGGTAATAATCATGGGACTTCTTATCACAATATACTTATCATATTTAAGTCATAAAAAGGTCTATATCCTATCCCATAAATAGACTGAATGTTTGTTTTAGCATAATAAAAACAACAAAGTATTTATAAAAGTATGATCAAAATGTGCCAAAGACTTGGCTCATCAGTAAGAGCCGAGGGGTTTCATCAAGAGTAGGGAGAGACGGGACTTCTTGCACAGTGATAGGCTGAGCAAGGAAAAGCACCATATGGAAATGATAGAGCCTAGACATAAGGCCCTGGTGAAGGATAGTATAATTCTTTCCAGAAATAGAGGCTTCATTAAACTCTACAAAAGTGCTATCAAGAGCATGATATAGGAAGAAAGGAATAGAAATATGTAGATGATTCCTAAGGTGGTTGAGGAAATTAAAGTGGTAATAATAGTAGACCCCATACCTTCCTTCCAACGTGAAATATTTCATAATCACCAAACAAACTTTATCCCATGGCTCCAGCAGCACCTCGCGGTCAAAGCCACCCGGCGACTTAACAAGTTTCTCATCACTACAAAAAAATTGATTCAGACTAACCTGATCTAGTACTTTCATAGTTTTCTTCCAAGTTCGGCCACTATTTAGGAGCCCAGTAACTCTAGCAATAACCTCTTTGGAAAATTCAAAGGAAATTACACCAATGGTGACCCTACCCTCATTCCATGAGGTGAAAAAATTATGAGACAAGCCCTCATCTTGACTAGTCATGGCCTTCTATACTGTGCAATTCTGCCCTTTTATACATGTGCCAAATAGTGGCATCCGTCTTCCACTCGTCACACTTGTCTGGCTCCACACGTACTTTTTCCCCACCCATAGAGTGCACACCAAAGACAACGATGACCAGAAAAGGGGGAACCAAGGCAGAAGAGTTGGTAGTCAATTCTAGAAGCATCGAAAGGGAAAAGGCCAGAAAAAAGTGACCAGAAGAGTAAAAAATAGAGGCAATAAATGTTACTTCTCATAACCCACACAAGGGCAGTAGCTCCCTCGTGTGAATTGACCACAACATGTAAGGTAATGATATCAGCGTAGTACTTAGCCATCACAAAAAATCTCATGAAATCCGCAAGCTTAAAAAATTGAACACAAAAATTTAGGGGGTTCAAAAATTGATGACTCCATCGATTAGTGAGGATAGAAAGATTCACCATATCACCAGCCCAAAAGAGGTCGTACAAGACATCAGGCAAACATATGAAACCCATCACCTCACATAATGGCCAATTATTCAAAAGCCATCTCCCACCAAAAATTCCAACCAAAGTTAGAAGAAGCCTGACTAAAATAAGTAAGCACCATCTAGGACTCAACATTTAGATGTTTGAGATCTTCCTTTAAACACACCAGAGCCAAGGGGGGCAAAGAAACCTCATTTCACCAACACCTAAGCCCTTCAATATCAAGACCCGCCACCGCCAAGCTGTCAGCAGTCGCATTCCCTTCTCTGAAGACATGCTGGATAGAAAAGTCATGAAGAGCATTTAGGAGAGGGAAAATGTCCTCCAGAATACCTTTTAGGGACCATCCCACTTTCATCTTCCCTTTAGTGGCTTCCACAATTATCATTGAGTCATTTTTGATTTTCAAAGTCTGGACACCAAGTGACAACACAATCTTAAGACCCCAGAGGAGAGCCATGCCTTCAGCCTGGTTATTAGTATGATCGCTCAATTTCCCTGCATAGGCAGCAACCAAGCTGTCAGAATGGTCCTTGATTATACCTCTAGCAGCTGACATCCCTCCCCTAGCCACCCCATCAAAGTTAACCTTAACCCAGGGTGGTTTAGGGTTTCTCCATCTAGTATGCTTCCTGATAATTGATTTGGAGTTGTCAAATCTCAGGACCTCATTGGGTAAATTTTGGGCAGTAGCAATGTTTCTATCCCAAGTAGTCTGGGGATTAGTAGGCATCTTCCATTTACATGTTGAGATATTATCTAGGAGCAGCTTATTAAGGATTATCAGCAGACCATCCACATTGTTTTCCTTTTCTCTGAAAATCCTGTTATTCCTTTCTTTCCACAGGCACCAGCAGATGTGGGGTGGAATAAGTTGCCATAGCAGTTTAATTAATGGATGATTGGAGGGGCATTTCTAATTTAAGATGAATTGGTGGATATCTCTATTAAAAACCCAAGAGATGTTCAGTCTCTGTAAAATATTTTGCCAGACCAGGGTAGCAAACTGGCAATGAATAAAAAGATGGGGGATGGTTTCTTCTTCCCTTCTGCAAAGAGTACACCAATTAGGGAATTGAAAGCCCCTCTTGACAAGGTTATCAATAGTTAAAATTTTCCCATGGATGGAGGTCCACCAGAAGAATTTTATTTTAGGGATGAGCTGATGAAACCAAACCTTCCTCCAACACTGCACGTCACCACAAAACCTGAGAAGCAGTAGATAAGCAGATTTAACAGTGAACTCCCCAGTGTGATTTTTTTACCATAAAATTTTGTCCTCCTTGGGAAATAGAGGGAGTCTGGCCATTTTCAAAAGCTCTTGAAGCTCCATAACCTTTGGCAGAAGGTTAGGCCAATGTAAGAAAGACAACTTCATAATTTTCCATCTAGCTTTGGGTGAGGTATAATCATAAATGTAAGTACCAATGATATTTTCAGTGTGATCCCTTAATATATTAAAGTGACTGTCAGCAAGGGGTCTACTCCCAATCCAGCTGTTCTCCCAGAACCTAATTGATCTCCCATTACCAATTTTCCATCTGACCCCTTCCTTCAAGAGGGATCTACTCTTAAGGATATTGTTCCAAATCTTGGAGCCTGGAGGAAGATCAATCAGGTCCAAAGCTCTAAAAAAATGTCTCTGATTAAGGTATTTATCCTTCATTATATTACACCATTCTGCCCTTTCCTGTACCAAACTCCATCCAATCTTGGCAATAAGGGCTTTGTTCAAATTAGTAATCTTCCTGATCCCCAGGCCCCCTTGACATTTGGGGTGACAGACAGTGTCCCAATTCACCAGGGCAAGTCTTTTCTTTTCCTCCATTCCCATCTAGAGAAAGGACCTTTGAATTATTTCCAGCTTATCAGCCATGGAGCCTAAAATTCTAAAGAGAGAAAGAAAGTAGACTGGAATTCCTTAAAGGGAGGCTTTAAGAAGTTGGAGTTTACTAGCATTACTAAGAAGTTGGCCTTTCCAACCAGCAAGTTTCTTTTGCATTCTCTCCAGAATACCATTCCAAAATTTGTGTGACACCTCCTTAATAGTAAGCAGCAGGCCCAAGTAGATACCCAGAAGAGAAGCACTCAGGCAACCCAGGATGGCTAAAATCTTAGCTTGGAGATTAGCTCTCGTGTTGAAGAAATAGATACTGCTTTTGTTATAATTTATACATTGGCCAGAAGCACAAGCATAATGCTGTAGGAAGCATTTCCATTCTCTAGATTCAATCACAGAGGACTTTCCAAAAAGGAACATGTCATCAACAAAATGTTGGAGAACAAAGGGAGGAAGGGTGGAGGCAGCTCTAATCCCCTGAATTTTCCCTGAGTTGAGCAAGGAAAGAAAATTCCTTCCCAAAACCTCAGCCACCATGATGAAAAGGTAGGGAGAGAGGGGATCCCCCTGCCTAAGACCTTTACCAACTTTAAAGGAACCCCAAGGGATCCCATTGACAAGCATCGAATACTGAACAGATTCCACACACTCCCTAATGATACCAATCACTCTATCATTAAAGCCAAGCTTAGCAAGGACAAAATACAAAAACTTCCATCTAACCCTATCATAGGCTTTGGAAATGTCAAGTTTAAAAGCCATACCTTGGTTCTTACTTTTCTCCATAGAATGAATTATTTCATGAGTCATAATAGTAGCATCCAGGATTTGTCTTCCTGGCACAAACCCATTCTGACATCTACTGATAACTTTGTCTAATAATGGCTTCAAACGGTTGACAAGGACTTTGGCAAAAATTTTGTAGAAAGTGTTACAAAGACTTATAGGTCTGAAGTCAATCATGTGTATAGGATCATGCACTTTAGGAACAAGCACAATGAAAGTATTGTTTAATTTCTTTAACAATTTACCAGTCCTAAAGAAATCTTTAACAACCATAGTAATATCATAGCTGATAATGTCCCAATATTCTTGAAAGAAGGCTGGAGGGAAACCATATAGTCCTGGGGCCTTATAGGCACCCATAGAAAACACAACAGTCCGAACCTCTTCCTCAGTCACAGGGGCATAGAGTTGATGATTGTCAGACTCACTGATACCAAGCGGGAGGTGACCCAAAAGCCTCGCCTAAAGTTCATCAGAAGGGGGAGTGCCAGTGTCAAAGTAGATCTGTCTAAAGTACTGTTCAACAACCTCTCCAATTTTATCAGCCTCCTTGACTTCCTGATTAGAATCATTCATCAAACACTTAATGGTATTCCTCTTTTTATGTCTGCTGGCCGTCCTATGGAAAAAGGAAGAGTTCCTGTCACCCTCCTTGAGCCATTGGACTCTTGATCTCTGCTTCCAATATATTTCTTCTTTACTTAAAATATCCTTCCACTTTTTCCTCCATTTTTCTTCTTCAACATGAACAGGTTGCTGAGAATGACCCGAGGCCAAGATCCTTTGGAACCCCTCAAGCTTGTCCTTGATCATCTTCTTAGTTTTGAAAAAGTCACTGAAAGTCGCCTTGGACCAACCTTTGGCTTCTTTCCTAATAAGTTCCAGTTTTTGGGATATTCTATACATAGCCGAGCCTTGAATAGGGTAGCTCCACCAATTCTCAATGAGTTTTCTAAAATCATGGTGAGACATCCACATTATCTCAAATCTAAAAGGGTGTGGGCCCAAAAAAGGTTTGTCAGACCACTGAAGGATGATAGGATTATGATCAGAGATAGTCCTGGGGAGGGAGGTAAGAGAGGCATTGCAACCAAGATCCCAGCCAGCTGAGACAAGGACCCTATCCAGCCGAACTTGAATAAGTTGAATGCCCTTCCTATTGTTCGACCACGTAAAAGGATTTCCCTTTAACTCGAAGTCTAACAAACCAGTAATGTTAATAAATTCAGCCAAATCATTCATACTATCACTATAGTCTGTCAAGCCACCTAGTTTCTCTGAAGGGAAAAGGGGGGAATTAAAGTCTCCAGCAACCATAAACCACACACTGTTGTTACTCATTATCAAGGATGACACTTCCTCCCACATCTTCTTTCTTCCACCTCTAGAATTCGGTGCATAGATATTAAATAAATGCCAGGTGAGATTGTCAATTTTAAGAGTCACAAAAAGATAATTCTGAGAAAAGGCAAATGCTTTGCCCAAAAATTTAGCAGGATTCCACAAAGTAGCAATACCTCCCGAAGCACCATCTGCCTCACTATAAAAGAAGGCAGATCCTAGCCAAATTTTATTGACAGCAGAGGAAAATGACTGGTAGGTCATTTTGACTTCTTGGGGTAGTAGGACATCTAACTTCATATCAAAAATATATTTCCTTAAGGAATATTGTTTTAGAGGACTGTTTAGTCCTCTCATGTTCCATGAAAGGAACTTCATTTCTTTGCTTTGTGAGCTTACTCAAGGGTAGATTTCCTACCGCTAGCAATATCCCTGGCCATGGCTTTGTGCCTAGATAGTCTCTCTGAAGGTCTTCCCACTCTACTTTCCATTCCAACATCCACTTTCTTATTCCTCATTTTCCTTTTTGGGTTCTGGTAGTCCTCCAAGCAATCACCCTCTACAGGGGCTGTCAATTTAGAGCTCGGGGAGAGAATAACAAACTTAGTTAGCTCCAAGGAGTAGTCCTCCAAAATAGCCGGTTGAGGAGTAGGAATACGTGGGTTAGTCAGACCAACCTTAGAGGGGGTAGAAAATAAAGCACCCTCGAGGCACTGAGAAGTGACCGAGACGTCCACCGTGGTCTCACAACCAAGATTGTCAGCACTTTCAACATCCATCCTTTTCATGGCAGAAACCATACACATATTAGATACAAGAGAAGATCTAGAAGCTTCCTTTCCCGGGCGGACACAGGAACTAGACACCAAATCCGCTTCCAAAAACGGAGAGACTTCACCCTTTTCCAGCCCTTTAGAGTAGCTTATTTTCAAATTAGTTTCTATCTTTTCCCTCGAGATAGGGGATTTCAGAAGTTCATTCAAGCCATCCATAAAGGGGTAGTCATCAAACTCACCTGATTTTAATGGCTCACCAACCCCACTAGTGCTTGGGTCAAGCAGTTTATCCTATAACACTGGCGGGCAGGACAAAATTTTATCCTTCAGCGGAGCATCCTTCATAACAACCTTCTTGCAATCAGAAATAACATGACCCTGTTTGCCACACTTCTAACAGAATAGGGTGGAATTCTCATAAACAAGAGCTTGGGTCCACTTCCCCCATTTGGATTTAAGAATGATAAAGTTGGGAAGAGCTTTATTAATAGAGACATTAACACAAAAGAGGGAAAACACTAACTTGGATTTCACCAAAGTGACCGCATCCGCCACCACAAAACTACCAAACGAGTTCCCAATCCATCAAAAAATCCTTTCATCATAAAGATTGGCATATCCAACCATCTTATCCGCTTTGGGCTTATAG
>VDFB02280234.1:0-32725 GCA_007258455.2 Sequoia sempervirens | reverse complement strand
TTTATATATAAAATTAAGGTAATAGATGCATATAATGTTAGGGCACACAATATGGTTGGATTCATCTACATTTTAATGAATATATTGTTTAGTTTCCAACTATATGCAAGGAATGACTTCATCATTATGCTCGAATATGAATTGATGTTAAGAATTAATGAACTGGTCAATGCATAAAATTCTAGTATTTAAAAAAAAGGTAATATGGATATATGATCAACAAAATAAAGATACATTTCTTATGAAGGAATTAAATTATATCAGTTGTTTTATTTTGAATACTATGTTTGGATGGTGAATGAAATATGAACATATATGAATGGAATGAACTAATATATTTTTATAATCTTTATATGATTCTAATTATTATCCTTTTACGAATTAGGATTGTATATATATTGTCGTACTATTAATTGGTGGAGCGATAAATTTAGTTTATTTCCTTAATAGGAAATAACTTATTTAAAAATTGGAATTCATAAAGTGAATTGTGATAACAATTAATTAATTGTTAAATAAGTGTGGAAGTCGATGGATAACGCATGTAGGCGCCACCTATTCTTGTAACAGTCGTCAGCAAGAGACAATAAAGGAGACATTCAAGGCAGACTTTGGGAGATGGGTCTCTCTGGAGGAGGCCGTCTCATTCTTGGGGGGTGGATGCTCTTTTACCATGCATCATGAATTCTTAATAGAAGGATATTGTGAATCTTACGATAGGAAGGAAGTGACTGCCAGGGAAGTAACAAAATGCAGAAAAAGCTCATATGGTCATATAAGGAGTACCAGATGATAATCATTTCATGAAATGATTATGGAAGTGGTTTGTCATTTGATGCGGAGGGAGTTCCAACGTGGAAGGAGTCCGAGGGAAAAATGCCTGATCAACAAGGGCTGAAGGGAAGGAAGAGGCCGATCTCTCTGAGATCCGTGATGGAGTTTTCACAGTAGGAAACAAGGCTTCTATCACCAATGCTTTTCTCTTGTCGCTATATATTCTCCGGGTAATAAATCTTCTTCATGTATTATTTTTCAATTAATGGGTTTACCTCTTTTCATCAGCAGGGCGGAGACATCGTTAGGTGCACAACGGAGAAGGACCAATTGCAGAGGATATGTTCCATTGGAAAGTAACAATCACGGGACCTACAGATAGCCCTAAGCTGGAGACCAAAATAGTTGGATTTCGAACAAAGCTTACTGGACATGGGCAACTTGCTGCAGATTTTGTTATACAGGTTGGTTTACTTTTCCAATATGGTTTGAGGTAAATCTATGTTAAGTTTTTATCTATGAAATTTATTAATTTTTGGTTATTCTCCTATTTATAATTGAGTGTGTGTGAAATGTGCAAAGTTAGTATCAACACAAACCTTAATGAAACGATTTATATTCAAAGATTCAAAGCAAAGTAAACTATTCTAAATTGCATCTTAACGAATCTTTCAAGAACGTCTCATTGTCCTCTATTCCTAAGGATTTATTAAACCATTTGGCCCTCAGATTTCTATGAGCACAATGGTTGTTAAAATGACTACTTAGGAAACGAGATAACATTCAACATGCAAGCCACCTATATACCTACATGAAACTATGTGCAAACAATGATGATGAATGCTATGATGAGTGAAGGATGATGTTGATGATAAATACATCAATGGTGGTGGATACTATGGTAGTGATCTATATGACTCTATGCATGATTCTATATATGTTCAAATGCAAACTTAAAATGAACTAATCTAAAATGCAACTATGATGCAAGATGGAGGATAAAATGCAACTATGATGCAATATATTAATCTAAGATCTAAATATGATGCAAAACATGATATAAAAACTATCTATACAACTCCAAGAATGCTCCAAGCTCCAATGATAAACCTGCATGATAACTCTACTTCAAATATGGATGCAAAATACAAGGCCCAAGGGTTGTATTTATAGCATTTTCCAAGCATATAGTGAGGTGGCAATAATCAATGGTCCAGGTTCGAATAAGAAAAATGGATGATGAAGATGAAGACAATCATGATGTTGTCCCCTTGACCAAAGACAACGTGTCATTTGGATGGAAGAATCTTTTGACCAATGGGAAACATGCCGTTTGGATGGAAGATTCAAGTGTGGGAAGAGAAGACCATGTGCTTCCAAAATTGGTGGAAGTGTGGGAAGAATAAGTCATGTGCTCCAAAATTAGTGGAAGTGTGGGAAGAATAAGTCATGTGCTTTTTGAAATTGGTGGAAGTGTGGGAAGAGAAGACCATGTGCTTTTTGAAATGAATTGAAGATAATTCTAATTAAAAATTGGAGTTATTTATTTTCATGTGACCTTGATGAGGTGGCACACAAAAAGTTGTAGAAATGTGCTCTAATTCCTAATTGGATTTAGTGAAGATTAATTAAATAAAACAAGTTTAGGGAACTTTGTTTATTTAATTAATTTAGAAGAAAGTGTTTTAGGTTTTGGAGAATTAGAGAAGGGTGAACAATATAAATAAATTGAGCATTTATTTATACGTAGTTGGAATATTAATTAAATAGCTAATATTTAATTAATTAAAGGTGATGACCATTTTTAGGTGTATACAAGAATTTTTCCCAATCAAAAATTTTAGACTTAGGTTGATTTGTGATACATTAAACAAGAAACGAGCCTAGGGATCTTAATTAGGCTTTACAAAATGGTCATTATTATCATTATTTGTGTCAGGAGTATGATGGTAAAGCCAAAATTACTCTTGGAACATTCAAATTTAAACTCTTAGAGTCTTCCATATGCTGAGTGACTAAACCTCTATTTTATGTGAATATTTGCTTTTAAATCAGTAGACTGTGCATGCAAAATTGATTTATATCTATTAGTTATTGACCTATCATCTTTATAAGTCTTGATTGAATGAAGAAATTCGATATCTTGGCCCTAGCTTTGTGCCTCTCGAGTTCATTAGAAGTTTTCCAAGGGATTCATAGTATTTCAGGTCTAATATCATGCTGTTAGGATCTTTTTGACAAATGCAGTGGATCAATGAAAGGTATTAACCTAACCATTTGAAGTCTAACGGTTCTATATGATTAAATATTGAATGGATCAATCACATTATTTGGCTTTTCGAAGGTAACATTGTTAATGAGTTCCCTTTCTTTAACAAAAAAAAAACTCATGCAAAACGTAAGTCTTCTTTGCACCCTAATGCCAAAACCAAAGTGGTGCTACTTATCTTTAAAGTGCACTGAATTCATTAATGGGATAAAGGGTTAATAAACTAAGGCTATGGCCGTGGCAACATATTGGGCAACAAGCACCTAATCGATACATGACCTTCTAAGACATCTTGTAATATTTTATCCTAGGTCATTATATTATCCCACTTATCCCATTTTTTCCACTTAATCACCTTCCCAATTAATTAAATAAATCTCATTTATTTAATTAATTCCCCTTCACATGTCTCAAAATAATTCAAATTAAATATTTGAATTAATCCCTCACTTATTACTACATTGCAACATGTGTCACATGACTACAACTCTTCACATGTACAAATAATTTAAATAATTTTATTATTTAAATTATGAGATTCTCACTCACATCCTATTTTTAGCCTCATTCATTGTGTGTCATAGGCATCTTTTCTCTCCAAAATAAATAAAAGAATCCCACTTATTTCTTCGCATCCTTATTTTAGCCTCATATCATAAACCATTTAATGGGCGTTATAGGCACTAAAATCAACTTTTAATCCTAACCATACACATCACACATATGAATTTTAATCTTAACCATTGAATCATATCAACTCTCGCCTATAAATCTAGCCTTTCATAGGCCATTTGAGATCAATCTTCCTCTAGTATCCACACTCTGCCAAAATTTCCTCTAATCTTCTCATCTATTTATCTATTTATCTTCTTTTATCATCTTTCATCTCAACTTTATGCTGCGAAATTGAGCAATCAACAATCAAACCTTCAAAATATTGCATTCTCATGCAGGTGGAGAAGAGCAATGGAGATAAATCAAATCTAGCTTGGAGATCGGTTTGCTTTGCTTTCTTATTTACATTTCATGCTAGTTTGTACTCTATTGTGCTTGTTAGGATTTCATTATAATTTGTTTATGCTTTTGCCTTAAATTTTTACCCTAACTACAATCATCAATAGAAAAGACAATCAAGTTCTGAAGAGGATTGTGCATGTACACACACAAAAGGCAATGCGAATAACTCATCTTCTTTTGGTACTTAGTTATTTGGGTCTCTGGCCATAGATATTTTCTACCAGTCATGGATCCTCTACTTTATAGATCTCACTTCCACAATTCAGTCCATGGGAAGAAACTTTACATGACCTTCCCAAGTTGCTTATTGCCTTTGACCATGGCTAAAAGCTCCGCCAAACTATAGAGAAATTACCATCTTTTTCTTACCATCAATAGTTGGCTGGTGGAGATTCAAAGATTTGGAGAGGAATGTTGGTTTTTCTATTCATGGCACACACTTATGTATGTGGTGCTCTGTTTCGAGTAACTATGCTTCCCAATAAGTTGGCAGTTCCATTCTCCAAAGTTTCTTCAAGCTTGGACATGCCTCTTGTTCTCACATATGCCACTTATAATCTGTTGAATTGATGGGTTTTAGACGAAAATTCTGTAATCAAGTTTGGAAACATGGTCTGTCTTCATAATTTCTATGGTGGTTTGGACAAAGAATGGTTTCATCTTGTTCATGTTGATATTGAGGCCAAGGCAGCAGTAGGATTGAAGTCCGTGGTGTATACAATGATGCTATTACTCAACAAGATGTGGCTCAGGTCTATTCATTTGTTTAGATCCAGCTGGTATAAGTGGGTAGGAACTAGACTTCGCTCTTGTTCACAATATCTAGCTATCTAATCATATGCGGGAGTAATATATTTTGATAAATAATCATTTTTCTTTCTTGCGCCATATGTGTTAGGCTTTTGAATTGGTTTATATATATATATTGAAATCATCTTATCTAATTATTTCCTTCAGCTTGGTTCTTTCATGAATGTATGAATGTCTTACACAAACTCGGGGGGACTTGAGAGTTTAATATGGAGTATGAAGGTTCCTCAATTTAGAACTTATGTAAAGAACTAGAGAAACACAAGGAAATTGCATTATTACATTGTATTGTTTAAAAGGTCTGCATATTAATACTGGAAGTTTTCAGTTGTCAATGAGAAGTAGAGGAAAAATAATTGCAAATATTACATCCTAGCTAATGTTTCTTTATGAAAAGAGTTTGAGTTCAATGGCAGCAATATGTAGATGTGAAAAAATAATGATAAGGTATAAGAGATATGAGATGGCTAGAGGCACATCGAGATTCTTTTGTTAGGAATAACGATTTATATTTAATCCTATTATTTTGATGACCTGTCAATGGTTTAAATTAATGCTCAAGGATAGTTTCATGTTTTAAATTTTCTTCTGAGAATAAGTTTGCATTGTGATCCGACTAGTTGGATATTTTTTTAAGTAACTAATTTGGTAATAGGAGGATTTTTTGTAGAAAATAACTATAAGAGTTCTATGTTTTGAATATTTAATTGGTCTTATTAATTCATGAGCTAAAAACGTAAGTTCAATCGATGGAAAGGATGAAAAATATAATTATTCGTATACATTAAGAATTAAAAATACACTTTGTTAGTATGCAAGTCTGAACAAAGACAAGGAATTCAAGGAGGACAAACTCCATATCTTCGACCAATATATCAATCTAAGATCACTTGTCAAGATTAATCAGGTGAATCAACTAAGGTACTTTTATATTCTTTATCACCCATTGGGATTCAATAAGGTAGTTAATGTACATCTTATGTTCATTTATTATTCTCAAATATTGTGCACTATCTCTCTTGATTATTGTCACAGCTAAAGAAATGTGTGAACTTGACCTTAGGAGATTCAACATGCCTTAATATTCCTTGAAATTATTCCATGTGATTAATGAGTAGATTTGTAATTACCTAGATTGTAATGAAAAATAAGTGAGGAATTTTGGTGATGTTACTATTTTCCTCTATCCTTGCATTTAGAAAGGCATGACATTAAATGATGATATTGC
The DNA here is from genome assembly GCA_007258455.2 of Sequoia sempervirens. Lineage (NCBI taxonomy): Eukaryota > Viridiplantae > Streptophyta > Pinopsida > Cupressales > Cupressaceae > Sequoia > Sequoia sempervirens. The sequence continues at coordinate 26,627 of VDFB02280234.1, read as the reverse complement.
TTCACCTATTCTTTCTTGTCAAATACTGAGTTGGTTGTATTTATTAATATAGATTACCTTCTCTAGTTAATTAATTAGTCTTGGAATAATCAGAAAAATTAGTGTTGATCCTAGGGGTTGCTAAGGGATGAGCATATTAATTGTTCATGGAATCTTCATGAGGTTGTCTTTCCAAAGGAGAGTTAATAAAAATTATGATGCTACAATTAATGTCTGATTATAGAAGAACAATGAAAATAATGTTTCCCAAGTGGGTGGCAACTGACAAAGAACTGTTTGGGGGTAACTGAACCCTACAAAGAGTTGCATACCCAAAAATTCAGGTACTAGATAATATGACGATCAATAATAAACTTAGTTAATTGGTAGTTCTTCTCTTGCTCAAAGGTTTGGCTAGAGCCCATGTGGCTTGATGATGCCAATATACTTTGGTAGTGAGCAAGCCTTACTTGATGTATGCATCATTATAACTGTTTGGTCAAAGACTTTGGAATTAAATTTTATTTGTAGTTGCAACTAATGCGTTATTTATTGTAAATGGTAAAATGACTTATATAATTTTGATTATTAGAAGGAAAAAAATATTAGTAGAAATTTTTGAGTTTATCTAACTAGGTTGTACATGTTTGGTGCTGACCTATTTGGTGTTGTACATTAGAAGTGTATATGTTTCATTAAGTCTGACCTAATTGATATTGTTTTAGATCGCAGAGGGTATAAATGCAAGGTGAATTGTTGTGTGGATGTGTGTGTGATGCGAAACATGTGAAAGTGATCAAGTGTGTTGATATGAGTGTGAACCTTAATGCCTATGACTTCCTGATGTAGTGAGAAAAAGGTGTCTACATTTCAGTTTGTTTGATGAGTTGTTTATGCTTTAGTGGAATTGTACCTTTGGCATATGAGAGATGCATTGTTAGTAGTTCAAATTGGAAGTGAGCCACCCCTTTTTTCTTCTTTCTTCTAGATAGTGACTCCTTTGGTAGTGAGCCTTTCTTTATCTTTCTGGGCAGTGAGCCCTTGGTAGTGAGTCTTATTGTATTCAAAGTTATAATTCATATATTAGTGAGCTAATCCTCACCATGGTTTTTCCCTTGTATTTTCCACGTAAATCTCATGTTGTTATGTGTTTGATGTGTCTACATTACTGCTTTACATGTTTACATTCTATTAATGCATGTTAAGGGTTTATGGTGGATAAGGGTTTTAGAACTAATGTAGATCTGAATGTTAATGAGGGTTTTTGATGTTTTAAAAGTATACAATTGATTCACCCCCCTTTTAGTTGTCTTGTGCATCTAACAATTGGTATCAAAGTTGTGGTTCCTAGGAAGAAGCTTAATCGTTTGAGGTAGATCTTGATGACACACAAGAATTAAGGTGTCAAAGGTCCCTTGTTTGATGGAACAAATTATACCTATGGGAAAGCTAGGATGGAGTCTTTCTTAGGCTTTGTTGGATTTTGTGTTTAGAAGTCTGTTGAAAGAGGTTACACTATGCTTGCAAATGGAACATCAACTGATGATGAGATCAAGGCATATGAGATAAATGGAAAAGAAAGGAATGCAATCCCGAGCGGTCTTAATAATTCAGAACTTATGAAGGTTATAAGCTACAAGTGTGCTAAAGATGTCTGGACAAAGCTGGAAGGAATCTATGAAGGAGATGAAAATGTCAAACAAGAGAAGATGTAGATTGACAAAGCCAAATTTGAAACCCTAAGGATGTCTGAAGATGAAGATATTTTTGCCTACATGCTCAAAGTTGATGAAGTTTTCAATGCCATCAATGGTCTTGGTGGAAATCTGGATGAAAGCAAAGTTGTGAAAAAGGTATTAAGGACTCTACCTAAAACTTATAGTCATAAAGTTTCTACTATTGAGGAAACTCAAAATTTGGATCATTATTCTAGAGATCATATGTTTGGTGCTTTAACTTCTTTTGAAATGAGAGAGTTTGGACAAGATACTACAAGAAAAGAAATTGCTTTTGAAGTCTGCAAAGTGGAAAAGGATGATGGATTGGATTCAGATGATCTTGATGAGGTGGAAGCGAACTTTGTGAGGAGGTTGAAAAAGGGTACTAGAAAATAAAAAGGTAAGCTACTTTTCAAATGTTTCAATTGTGGAAAGATAGGTCATTATGAATCTAAATGTCCAATCAAAGTTACTAATGAAAAACAAAAGGATCATAAGGGTAAATTTTTCAAGAAGAGTTAACTATTATGTTGAAAAGGACATTGGTGTATCTAATTATGAAGAATCAGATTATCTTAATGAAGACAATGATGAATGCTTGTTCATGGATCTAAATGTTGGAACTAATTCTACTAAGCTTGAAAGATGTGTGAAGGAAAGTGCTCTAGAAATTGAAGGAACTATTTTAATTGCTTTTCATGCTAGAGAAGAGAATAATTATTGGATCATTGGTAGTGGATGCTCAAATCATATGACATGTGATAAGAGTAAGTTTTTAAGCTTGAAAAGTATGATGGTGGTCTTGTTAAATTTGGTGATGATACATCTGCTAAGATCTATGAAAAATGTTCAATTAGTTTTGATGGAAAGTATAATACAAATGATGTTCTATATGTCAAGGGTCTCTGACATAATATTCTAAGTGTAGGAAAAATGTGTAGAAAAGGATATAATCTTGTATTTAAAAATGGTGGTTGTGAAATCAAAAAAGGAAGGTCTAGTATTTTGGTTGCTGCTAGAACAACAACAAGAGGTAATGTCTATCAACTCAAAGGTAATGGTGCAAAGTGCTTTATGTCTCAAAATAATGAAAGTTGGCTATACATAGAAGAACGGGTCACATTAACTTTGATAGCCTTGCAATGATAAGTTCTATTGATGTTGTGAGAGATTTTCCAAAGATTACAAAGCCTATCAATGTAATCTACAAAGAATATCAAGTTGGAAAGAAACCAAAGGAAAGACTCAAGACAAAAGAACATTCTACCACAAGTCCCTTGGAGTTAGTGCATACAAATTTGTGTGGACCTACCGTAATTAGAAGCTCATATGGTGATAGGTATTTCATGTTATTAATTGATTATTATTCTAGAATAGCTTGGGTTACATTTGTCAAAAAAAATTCAGAAGCTCTAAACAAGTTTAAATTATTTAAGGCTATGGTTGAAAATGAAATGAATCTAAAAATCAAATGTTTGAGGTCTGATAGAGGTGGTGAGTTTACTTCAAATGAGTTTAATTTTTTTTTTGAAGATCATGCAATAAAGAGGAATTTATCAGCCTCTAGAACTCTACAACAAAATGGAACTATGGAAAGGAAAAACAAAATAGTTCAAGAACCAGCTAGGACAATGATGAAGGAAGCTAATCTTCTAAATGTCTATTGGAGAGAAGCAATTCATACTGCAATCTAAATTATTAATAGAGGTCAAGCAAGAGAAAATATTTCAAAGAATCCCTATGAGTTATGGTATGGTAAACCCCCTGCTATGAAGTATTTCAAAGTTTTTGGAAGCAAATGTTATATTAGAAGAGATGAGGAAAAATTAGGTAAGTTTGATGCAATATTTGATGAATGAATCTTCCATGGAGACTCTACAAAAAGCAAGGACTATTGGTGCTATAATAAAAGGTTGAAGAAGATTGTTGAGAGTGCAAGTGTCAAGGTGGATGAAGAATCACATCAAAGTTCAGTATTGGTAGAAGGATATGAATCTAATGAATCCCCTTGAAGTGAAGAAGAAAAGGTTGAAGAAAAAGGAAAAGAGTTGACAATTGAAGAGGAATAAGCTTTAGAAAAGAATCCTAAGACTCCTAAGTATGTGTAGAAGAATCATTCAAAATATCATATTATTGGAGATAATAGAAAAGGTGTGCTAACAAGGAAAAAAACTGCTATGAAAGAGGAATAATTAAATTTTTGTTTACTTTTTGTGGTGGAACCAAAAACAGTGACTGAGGCATGCAAAGATGAAAATTGGGTCAAAGCAATGAAGGAAGAGTTAGAACAAATAGAGAAGAATTTGACTTGGGGATTAGTCCCAAGACCAACAGACAAGAATATGATTGGTACTAAGTGGGTGTTCCGAAACAAACTAAATGAAGATGGAAAAGTTGTCATAAACAAGGCTAGAATTGTGTGTAAGAGTTACTCACAAGTTGAAGGTATAGACTAAGGAGAATTTTTCTCTGGTTGCAAGAATGGAAGCTATCAAAATGTTTTTAGCTTTTGCAACACATAAATATTTCAAAGTATATCAGATGGATGTGAAGATTGCATTCTTGAATGGTGAATTGGAAGAGGAGGTATACATTGAAAAACTAGAAGGTTTTTAGTTGTTAGAAGATGCAAACATGGTATGCAGATTGAAGAAAGCATTGTATGGATTGAAGAAAGCTCCCAGAGCTTGGTATGTAAGGTTAGATATGCAACAAGGATTTAGAAAAGGTACTATAGATAGAAATTTATATTTCGAAGTTGAAGGAGAACAAATCTTGATTGTGGTGGTATATGTTGATGACATAATATTTGGAGGAAATGAAGATATGTGCAAGAGGTTTATAGAGGAAATGCAAAAAGAATTTGAGATGTCAATGTGCAGGGAGATGAATTTCTTCCTTTGTTTACATATCATTCAATCAAAGAAAGGTATATTCATATCACAATCTAAGTATGTTAAGGAATTGTTGAAGGAATATAGAATGGATGACTCTAAAATAGTATGTACTCCTATGGTTACTAGTTGTAAGTTGAGCAAGAATGACGAATATTCCAAGATAGATCAAAGCAAGTGTAGATCAATTATTGGTGGACTGTTATATATCTTGCTGCTACTAGAATGGATATCATGCAGTCAATTTGTCTTGTGGCTATATTTCAAGAAGATTCCAACAAATCTCATGTTGCAACAATGAAGAGGATATTCAGATATTTTGAAAGGAAATTTGGATTATGGTTTGTGGTATCATAAGGATATTGACTTCTCCTTGAGTGCATATACAAATGAAAATTGGGGCGGATGTGCAAATGACAAGAAAAGTAAGAGTGGTGGTGCTTTCTTTCATGGAAGCAGGTTGGTTTCATGGCTAAGTAAAAAGCAAGATTTAGTGTCATTATGTATTGCAGAAGCAAAATATATTGCAGCAACATCATGCTACACACAGGTGTTATGGATGAAGAAAACATTGAAAGATATCATAGTTTGATATGATGAACCTATTCCTATTTTGTGTGACAATACAAGTGCAATCAATATTTCAAAGAATTTAGTAATGCATTCAAGAACAAAAAATATCTCATTCCGATATCATTTCTTGAGAGAGAAAGTTGCAAAGAATGAGGTGAAGTTGGAGTATGTGCCTACTAAGGACCATGTTGTTGATATTTTAACAAAGGCTCTTCCAAAAGATACTTTTGAGTATCTTTGGGAGAAGTTAGGGGTTATTGCTCCTCCATCTTTCAACTAGATGCATAAGTATGTGAATCTGTTCAGGAAGCATTTCAAGCTATATCTCTTGGTCTTGGATTGATGTTGAAGGCTACCTCTTAGGGGGAGTAGGTAGTAGTGGTTGTTGATTGGTGTATACAGGTGTTTCCCTTTGTTGTCAAAGGGGGAGAGTAAGAGAGTTGGATGAGTTTATGGTCCTTTTCCATTGATATCAAAGGGGGAGAGAGATGGCTGAAAAACCATAGTGCAAAAGTTGATATGGTCTAAAGACCATAGGGGGAGAGAGTATGGAGAGTTATTGTCTAAAGAGAAAAGGAGGAGAGTGATTTAGAAAGGTGTTGCTGGTGTTGCAGGAGAAGAGTTGTCCCTATCAGAGGGTGTACTGCTTATCGTAGTATTGTTGTTGGTTGCTTTTGTTATTGATGGTTTTTCAGGTGTTTCCATTAATGACAAAGGGGGAGATTGTTGGAAACTTGTGTTTTCATTGATGTCAACAGATCATTGTTGCATTGATTTCAACCCCTGAGGAATAAAGTGTGTTCAAGTGTGTTGGTTGCATTATGTTGGTTATTTTTATTGTCATTAGTGTCAACCTCTAATATATCAATGATGAGTATGTTCTTGTGGATATAAACCCCTTATATGGTTGAGATGTTGATAAGGTGTTGAAGATGTTGAGATGGTGTTTATGGTGCTTGGTTTCCAAGTGATTTTGAGAAAATTTGTATAAAAGAGAGTTCAGTGTGATGGAGTGGTGTTCGGTGTTTTGCTCCACATTTATTCATTCTTGAAGATATGATCATGTGGTTTGGAATTGATGATTAGAGGTGTTATATTCAGAGTTTTAGGTTTTGGATCATTGTATAGTGAAATATGTGTTTGACAATATGTCTGTTTGGTAAAATAGGGTGTCTAGGAGAAATGAGATTACTTTGTATTTATCCATAGTGAAGTTTCTGGTGTTGCAGATCCAAAAACATGCTTGTAATACTTTGATCTACCTTCTCTTGAAGTTTTAGGTGTTGAGTTGTTTGTCAAGGTTGTTTGTTGTGCTGGATGTTTGTGACATTATGTCTGGTTGCACAAAATGAAGGTGTTCTTGAGTTTTAGGTGGTTGCAGTGATTTTGCAGAATATTCTGATGATGTTGGAATATTCTAAGAAGTTGTATGAATAGTTTGGAATGTTTTTGTCTAGCCCGTGAGATGTTTCTAGACCTTTAGAGGTGTGTTTGGAGTTTCTTGTTAGTGTTAGTGTAGGTTTGGCTGACTTGGTGTGCTAGCGCTAATTGTAGAGGATAATTATTGATTGAGGAAGTTTTTTTATGTAGATTTGTGTCCTAGTTAAGTAGTGGCATGGTTTGGATTCAATTCTTTATGTTGTTGAAGTGTTTGGTTCCAACCTATTTGGTGTTGCATGGTAGAAGTGTATACATTTCATTAAGGTCGACCTAATTGATATTGTTTTAGGTCATGGAGGGTATAAATGCAACGTGAATTGTTGTTTGGATGTGTGTGAAGTTTGTATAATGCAAAAGATGTGAAAGTGATCAAGTGTGTTTATCTGAGTGCAATTCTTAATGCCTATGACTTCCTAATGCAGGGAGCAAAAGGTGTCTACATTTCAATCTATTTGATGAGTTGTTTGTGCTTCAGTGGAATTGTACCTTTGACATATGAGAGATGCATTGTTAGTAGTTCAAATTGGTAGTGAGCCACCCCTTCTTTCTTATTTCTTTTGGATGGTGAGTCCTTTGGTAGCGAGTCACCGATAGTGAGCCTTTATTTATCTTTTTGGGAAATGAGCCCTTGGCAGTGAACCTTATTGTTTTCAATGTTGCAATTCATATATTAGTAAGCTAATCCTCACTGTGGTTTTTCCCTTCTTGGGTTTTCCACGTAAATCTAATGTTGTCATGTGTTTGCATTTAATTCTTTACATGTTTATATTTTGTTAATACATGTTAAGGGTTTAATGGTGGATAAGGGTTTTAGAACTAATGTAGATCTGAATGTAAATGAGGGTTTCTGATGTTTTGAAATTATACAAGTTCACCCCCCTCTTATTTTTCCTGTGCATCTAATACTTTGTACCTGTGAACAACCTCTTTATGCTCCAACCTATCCTTGTTCCTGTAGATTAAATCTACATTCAACTATTCATCTTTATTTGTACATCTAAGGAGTTGATTTTATAGACTTCTATTAAATAACACTTTCACATTTTTCTTTTTTATATTATTGATTACTTTGAGTGTTTTTGGCACATTTTTTGATTACATGCATGTAGGGAGATAGTAGTATTTTATTTTTCCTTGGAATCCTCATTCTTAAGTTTTATTTTTGATTCTTTTGTAGGTACTTCTCCCTCTTCTTCAACCTTATTATTTTTCTCACTACTAGAACACTTATGACTCATTGACCATTTGCTATCACAATTCCAACATAGGCCTTTTTATCTTTTTTCTATCTCTTTTTTAGGAGAGAGCTTACTAATTTCTCTTAGGTTAAATATTTTGTCCATATTTTTACTAGTAGGATTAGTCATATTTATATTAGTTACTCTCATGGTTTCACCTTTGGTGGTGTTTTTTTTATCAATATGCAAAGCTTGTTGCATAGCTTTCCTAACTATACAAGGTTCCAACAAACGAACATCATGTTGAATTTGGTCCTTAAGTCCATTGATGTAAAATTGTAGCCTTTGGTAAGGTGTCACCTCAAGAGCTCAAAGTGCCAATATCAAATGCTCAACATTATATACATATATAGACCTTAATTATTTTAAATTTCTTAGCTAGGTAAAATAACTTCCAATGCAGGGTTTCTCATAAAAGGTTGCTAATTCTTTACTAAATTCTTGCCAATTGAACATTTGTCCTTGTTTGTCACTCATCTTCCATTGGTATCATTGGAAGATCCTAATTCTAAATATAGTAAATCTATGCCAACCATGGAGATATTTGGTATATTATGAAGTTTAAATTGTTCGACGAGGCTTATCCATGAAGTTACATTTCTACCATCAAATTTATGAATGTTTATTCTTGGTAGGTATAGTTGTTGACCTCAAAAAGGTTCTCTTATCCCTTGATTAGGTTTATTAGAGTTGTAACCACATTGGTATTTCTTTTGGGAATTTATTTATTATAATAATTCCTCTGTAAAACTATCTAAACACTCATTTAAAGATTTTACAAATGGGTCAAACAATTTATCTTTAATGAAATGTATCATTGTTTCATGTCCTTGCTGAATTATTTCCTCAATTTTAAGTGGTAGAAAACAAAATGGATCCTTAGATTTTGTATGTGAAGAAAGGTCCTCTAATCCTAAAGATGACATGGCTTTAATTATGTTTTTATTTTAAGATTTATTAAGGCAGGAAAGTATTAGAACTAAACCTACCTAATTTTTGATAAGTTTTTTAAAAAACATAATTTTATTAAATTCCAAAAATTGCAGCCGATAGAGAAAATTAATGAAAGTTTTGACTAAACTTTGACTACTAAATGAAATAACTTATTTTATTTCTAATTGTATAGTCATAAAATTGCACCCCTTGCAATTTCACATACATTCTTGCATTTGCTTTAGTGTCCACTCCCTTAGCATCTTGAGTAGGCTCATTTTAGCCTCTGCATTAGCCCTTTTTCCTTCTTAGGATGCTCCAACACCCCTTTTCAATAGCTACCCTAATGTGTCAGCTTTGCATCAGCTTTGTGCTTTTCCTGTTCACGTCGTTTTGTAGCTTGACGTGTCCAGACACTAGCGCGTCATGCGAACGTTTGCGTGTCGTGCTAGTGTCCTGTGATGTTTCAATGTTCAAATGATAATTTTCGTGCATGATTTCCACTTGTCACCTCCTTTGGTCAGTGGTAATAGCTTGGGAGGCCTTGAAACAGATGAAGAAGCTTCTTTTGCCTCATTAAAAGCTATCCTTTCAATCCATTTTTCTCTCTGAACTTCTTCTAGCTCCACTCTCCTTCTAGCTTCTCTCTTGCTTTGGCTCTAGCCTTCTACACTCCAACTCTTGCTTGCATAAATTCATATGGCTTGTTACACCGACATTCTTACATCCTTTCAAGCTCTTTTAGCTTCACTCTTGCAGCTCTATTTCCCTATCTCATGCTTGTGAGCATCCTTGGATTGCATATCCCCTTCCTATTGCATCTATACTTTGTGGTACGGGTTCTCGTCCTTGAGCGAGGATTAATTTTATCACTCACACTTGGTGGTGTGGGTTCTACTCTTGAGTTGGTTTTGATTTCACCACATGATTTTTCAATTTTGGTTACTCTTTCTCTCTATCTTTCTGGTTGTCCATGGAGGTGGGAACACCAAAACGGGGGTTTGACTGAGGCAAACCCCTATACAGCCCCAACACTTTCTCCAAATCTTACAGATGTAGGTATTGAAGGCATCTACTAGTTGGAGGCTTCATTACTTGGATTATTGTGAGTATCTTCTTCATTTCTATCTCTTCTTCTCTTTATCTTTGTCATCTACACTTCACTTTATTGTAGTTCTATTGTATTCTGTTACCTTTGCACATTTTGGAAGTTCTCAGTAATTAGAATAGAAGTAGTCACTTTGTCATTTTCTGTGACATTCTTATTTTTTCGTCTGTATGAGATGCCAATGCGCCTCGGGGATGCTAGCGCTCCACGCTGTCGTCTGTATTCTACGTTGCCATCCTTTGGCCGAGAGCTTGTTAGTTTGTCCAGAAAATCTCTGTGACCCACTCTTTCAGATTCTGAAACTCTCATTGTTGTTCTTAAGGTAGTTTAGGGCAGTTCGCCCTGTGAAGCTCTTTGATTGAAGAGAACTCATGAGTAGCGAATCCCCCTTCACTACATTTTGAACTCGACGTGAAGAGGGTTATTTTTCAAAAAACTAGGAATTTATTTACCCCTACTTGTCAGGGTCGTAACTTTTGACTCGGTACTTGGAATTCAGAACCGTTTGCATCGTTGGAAAGGTCTCCTAGAGAACCAATTTAGTCCTTAAAATACCAGTTCCTTTGAAAATCAAATTTTAAGAACCGACGCAAGTTCCGACCTCAAATTCCGGTCTGAAGGCCTCCGAAAATGCGAAATACTAGAACCTAGAAAATACCAAAAAAATTAGAAAATCTAGATTTTCAATTTTTCTTAGTTCTTACCAAAATGAATTTAATATCCTTTTTTATTAGCTCAATATCTAATTTTGTTCAAAATTTTAATGATATTCCATTTCATGCATGTGATGGTGACTTGGCTTTACCCATTTCACTTGACATCTTTGATTCTTCTCATGAAAGTCCTCTTACTTCAGAGGATATTTTGTTGCAAGAAGGTGAAATCATTGATACTTTTCTTAATGTTACTCTACCTTCTATTCATTCCAATGCACTCTCTCCTAGAGATGATGCATTTGTGAATGACGAAACTCCTCCTCATTCCAATGCACTCCCTTTTGGGGATGATGCATTCGTGAATGATGAATCTCTCGTACCTTCCAATGCATCCTCTTCTAGAGACGTAACATTTTTGAATGATGAATTTATTATCTATTCCAATGCAATATACTCTAGAAATGATGCATTAGTGAACGATGAATCTACTTTCACATTTGATCCTGTTTGGATTGATGTTGAGAACATGTCTTCAAATAATTATTCTACTAGTTGTGATGAGTCTGTAAATTTAATCTATGTCTCTGCTACCCCTTAAAGGATTAAGAGACCAGTCATTTACATGACTCCAGCTAGTCCTTCTCCTAAAAGGATTTGTTCTATTGATGGTGTTCCATTTGATGGTGATTCTCCTGACCTTTCTAAGGCTCCCTCTTATAGAGCAATAGCCCATACTTATGAGAATAAAATGAATAAACAACCAAGTCTTCCTCCAACACCTAAACCTACGACTAAAGCACCCCGTGATAGCGATCTTGTCGAACAACTCCAAGTTTCTCCGGCTAAGATCTCATTGTGTGATGTGCTTCAGTTTGTTCTGATTTATCAAGGAATGCTCCAAGAAGCCTTGCAAAAGATCCTCTTTCCTTCTTTTTCTAGGCTGGAAAGTGTTGATGCGTTGATAGCTCATATTCGTGTAGATTTGTCAAATATTACGTTCTATCCACAGGAACTGCTGCCTCCGAAAGTACAGAAATAAGCAAACCCTTTAATGATCATAGTTAACATTACTAAAATTGGTATTAGACATACTCTCGTTGACGTCGGTTCAACACTCAACATATGTAGTATTGATCTATTGCCTAAAATTAATATTGATTCATCTTCTCTTAATGCTTCTTCTGTTATTATTTGTGGGTTCAATAATGTTGGGTGACAAGCTCTAGGTACGATAGTATTACCTTTGTGGCTTGGACCCATTACTGTACCCACTCTAGTATATGTTATGTCAAAAAAATTATGTATAACCTTCTTCTTGGTAGACCATGGATTCATGCTATGGATGCAATCCCTTCTACCTTGCATAAATGCTTTAAGTTCATTTGTAAAAATAAAGTAGTCACAACCAAGGCTGACCCTAATGTTATGCACCTATGTGAGATGGCAGCTGTTGGTCAGGCTTTAGTTGTGCCTACTCTTATTCCTTTAGTGTCTTCCAATGTGTCGATGTTTACTCGAGCAATATCTACTACAAAGGATACTCTTAAGATAGATGTCCTTGAAGAAGATCTTTCTGAAGTAAGAAATTCTAAGTCTACATCTTTTCAAAAGAATGCATGTCTTGGTGATGATTGGGGTTCCTTAGACTTTATAGACTTCTTCAATGGAGAATATAAAGTCAACCCGATCCACTCAGACCTTTTGATAACATCATCCACACCTGCTATCAGAGATGGTTGTTCTTCTGTATTGTGGGATAGTGTGAGCAATAATTGTAATGTTCTTAGTGTTGATCCTCCTTCTAAGGAAGATGATTACACTTCTGTTAAGGAGGATAATGTTGATAGTCCTATTAAAGAGGATGATGGTGATCCCATAGAGGAGTGTGATCCCCGTTGTTGGGAAAATGCTCTTTATAAGGATTCTCCTTTTCAATATTTGCAAACAAGTTATGGCCCTAACTTTAAGCTTGTTTCTAAATATGGTTATGAGCGTAAAGGTTGTGGGTGTAACAAACAAGGAATTCAGGTCCCTATAGAATTCACACCCCATAAGCGTAATTTTGGGCTTGGTTGCTTGAATGGGAAATCTAAACAAAAGCCATCGTTGAGTGACGAGAATCCTTCTCAACCTCATTCTGTTGAAAAGATTCTTCCTCCATTGTCTTCTATCTTTGTGCCTTCTTCTCCTTCTTCTTGTGAGAAGTCAAACCTTTCTCCGCAAGAGAAAGGGTTACTTCCTACTCCTCATCCTCTATCTGAGCAAGAGTGTATTTTGTTACGACTTCTAAAATCCCGCGTAATTACTCTTCCTTCTCCTACATGCAAGAAGTCTCATGAACATGATAAAGAAAAAAATTCTTTCTATGCATACCATCGAGTGCCTGGCCATTCCACTAGTGAATGTAAGGCCTTGAAGGATAAAATAAAACAACTTCATGATTAATAAACCCACCTCTTCTTCAAATGACAAGTGATATAAAGGTTTTCCTCTATCATGTATGTTTGCATGGTTCTCCTCCCCTGTATGTTGGGGATAGTGATAACTCATCTTGGAGATGTGTGTATTTCTTAAAGGACCCCCTCTTTTCTCTCTATCTTTCAAATGAAGTGTCCCTTGAGTGGACCCATTTTTTCTCTTGAAGGGTTCCCAAGGGACCCTCCTTTGAAATTTTTTAACTCAAATGAATTCTTTGCGTCTAGCTTGGGGCAGCCTGACTAGACCTCGCCTTTCAAACAACACATCCCTTGAGTGGACCCCTCTTCTTTTGAAGGGTTCCCAAGGGACACCTTTGAAAGTTTTTTGAATTATCAATGGTCTACGTGACTATCCGCTTACTTTCCTACATGTTCGCTTTCACTTTGCAAGTGTGCCTGTGAAGCTGCTTTTCGACTCTGCAGAGTCTACATTCCTTGGGTTTCCTCCATATGAGAGATCTTGGGGGACACCTCCCTATAAGTCTATGGGCTTGTAGGATTCTTCTTCTAAGCCTCCTCCATGCAAGAGATCTTGGGGGTTGCTCCCCTATAGGCCTGCGAGGTTGTAGGGAAATTTCTTTAGGTTTCCTCCATGTGAGAGATCTTGGGGGATACCTCCCTGTAGGTTTGCAGGTCTACAGTGCGCTTTCTTGGGTTTCCTTCATACGAGAGATCTTGAAGGACACCTTCCTTGCAGATTTGTGGGTTTGTAGGGCACTTTCTCAGCTTCCTCCATGTGAGAGTTCTTGGAGTATGCTTCCTTGTAGGTTTGCGGGTCTATAAGGAACTTTTCTAGGTATCCTTCATGTGAGAGATATTGGAGGACACCTTCCTTGCAGGTTTGTAGGCCTGTGAGGTGCTTACATTCTTAAATTCTTTTTCTTCTCAATTGTATATACCAGATCAAAGATCTACATCTTCATCTTGTGTATATACCCTTCCTCTCTTCCTTTTAGAATTCTTCTATTTGTTAATTTGGGGATGATGCATAGTATTGAGACAACCTTCTACATCGAGGTCTCTTTACTTTTCTGACTCAAATCCTTTAGTTTTCTATATTCTAACATTGTCGTCTAGTGTAGGTTTTTATTGTCTAATGCATTGGTTTTGCAGGTCTTCAGCCTGGGGGCATGCTTCTGTGGTTCGAAGGGTTATCTACTTCCTCTACAGTATCCTTTTGGCATATGATGTTATTTATGTTTAGTAGATCTCCTTTAGCGTGCATATTAATGTAGATCCATATGCCTGTTAAAGTGGAGGCAAAATGTATAGTTGTAAAATTACACCCCTTGCAATTTCACATACATTCTTGCATCCACTTTAGTGTCCACTCCCTTAGCATCTCGAGTAGGCTCATTTTAGCCCTTGCATCAACCCTTTTCCCTTCTTAAGATTCTCTAGCACCCCTTTTCAATAGCTACCCTCACATGTTAGCTTTGCATCAGCTTTGTGCTTTTCTTGTTTGTGTCATTTTGTAGCGTGACGTGTCTAGACACTAGCACGTTGCATAGATTTTTGCGCACCGCGCTAGCGTCCTACGACGTTTCAATGTTCAAACGATCATTTTCGTGCATGCTTGCCACTTGTCACCTCCTTTGGTCGGTGGTAATGGCTCGAGATGCCTTGTAACGACTTAAGAAGCTTATTTTCCCTCATTAAAAGCTATCCTTTCAAACCATTTTTCTCTCTGAACTTCTTCTAGCTCCACTCTCCTGCTTCTAGCTTTTCTCTTTCTTTGGCTCTAGCCTTCTACACTCCAACTCTTGCTTGCATAACTTCATATAGCTTGTTACACCGACATTCTTACATCCTTTCAAGCTCACTTAGCTTTACTCTTATAAATCTATCTACCTATCTCATTATTTTGAGCATCCTTGGATTCTATATCCCCTTCCTATTGCATCTATACTTTGTGGTATAGGTTCTCCTCCTTGATTGGGGATTGCTTTTATCACCCCTTTTATGATACATGTTCTCCTCCTTAAGCGGGGATTGTTGTTATCACTCATACTTGGTGGTGCGGGTTTTGCTTTCACCACATGCTTTTTTCCATTTTAGTTACACTCTTTCTCTCTATCTTTTTGGCTATCCGTGGAGGCAGGAATACCAAAACGAGGGTTTTACTGAGGCAAACCCCTATACAACCCCAACACTTTCTCCAAATCTTACAGACACAAGTATTGAAGACATCTAATAAATGGAGGCTTCATTACTTGGATTATTGTGAGCATCTTCTTCCTTTCTATTTCTTCTTCTCTTTATCTTTGTCATCTACACTTCACTTTATTGTAGTTCTATTGTATTCTGTTACCTGCACACATTCTGAAAGTTCTTAGTAATTAGAATAGAAGTAGTCACTTCGTCATTTTCTATGACATTCTTGCTTTTTGGTCTATACGAGACGCCAACGCGCCTCGGGGATTCCAATGCACTGCGTTGTCATCCTTTGGCCAAGAGCTTGTTAGTTTATCCAAAAAATCTCTGTGACCCGCTCTTTCAAATTTTGAAACTCTCATTGTTGTTGTTCCTGAGGTAGTTTAGGGAAGTTCGCCTCGTGAGGCTCTTTGATTGAAGAGAACTCATGAGTAGCAAATCCCCCTTCTCTAAACTAATAAAAAATTACAAAGAAATAATCCTACCTAATTTTTCATAAGTTTTCCAAAAATGTAAATTTTTAAAAACAATTCCAAAAATTGTAGCCTATAGAGAAAATTAATGAAAAAATATAAAATATTAATAACGTTAAGAAAAATATCCTTCAAAGTATGATTTTTTTTATGATATTATCTAATGCATACCTAAAAATACCAAAAAAATGATCGAAATTCGTACTTTTTTGGAAGTTATGGTTGAAAAAAATGTTGGCCCAAATTGTAGCTCTCATACCACTTGTTATGATATTTCCTAGAAATATTTATAAAAATTAAAAATATAGCATACCACTTTTTGGGGGTGACCTCCAATAATCAAATAATAATATATTAATTCAATATTCTATGATATGATGATATGGGAGAGATTTCTATTCTTTATTTATAGGTTAAATTATGTAGGGACATACCCCTTCATCCTAATTAAGAGGTATTAGTGTATTAACTAATATTTATGTTAGGGTTAAACATGCAACAAGTGCTTATTCTTAGAAATATATAATATATACTTAAGAATATATCATATTAGGATCATATGTAATGAAATTTAATATTTATATACATATTATAATATATAATATATAAAATCACTTTGCTCGCTAAAATTTCTGCTTACAAATTTGAAGCAATCGAAACCCAACAAATGTATGTGAATCTCAGCAGTCCCAAATCATGATTTTTAATACTACCAAATTATGAATTCCAGAAAGAGGATTGAAGGAGAAGGTTGGGCACAACAATGAATCCCTCTACAGGTTAAGTTCACCGAGCTTTAAAGCAATATCCTAAAACGAAGGCTAGACTTTGGCTTAGTTATAAAGACCAAGAAATGGAGGGAAGAGGACTTTGCAAAAATAGCCAAGGAGACATAAAATACTTGTGAAATGTTTATTGAACCTCAAATCATATACCTATCTAAAGAAGTAGAGGAATACATATCAATCCTTGAAAACTTGGTAGTAATCTATAGATTTATTGGGCCTAGATTTGATAGGAAGAAAATAAGGGAGTGGGTAGAGAAGGCATGGAAAACACAAGCAATAATCAAATTATTTCCCAAGGGCTTCTTTATTGATGTCTTCACATCGAAAGAAGAAAGAGAAAGAGTATTGAATGGAGGATTATGGGAATTGGAGGGGCACCCATTGTATATGGAGAAGTGGCATCAAAACTTCAATTCATTTCAATTAAACCCCTATGAACATCTTGTATGGATTTGCCTCTATAATCTACCCTTGGAATACTAGTCTGAGGGGTGCTTTGAAAAGATTGGGTGATCACTGGGTACTCTAATAGATGTGGATGTAGAACTATTCGAGGAAGACTCCTACCTATATGCAAGATTGAAAATTGCAATGATTAGACCGATGCCAAAGGAGATCTTGATATGTGTAAAAGGGGAAAAATGGAAGTAGACGGTTGAGATAGAAGAAAAGTATTTTTTCCTCAAATGTAGAGTAGGAAACATAATGAAAAATATTATGGAATAAAGAAGAAAGTGAAAGTATAGGAGAAAAATCAGAAGACCAAACTTGTCTGGAGGCTTAAAATTTAGGAAAAAATCCAAGAAATGGATGCTTGGAAAGAAGCTAAAAATACACCCCAAAGCATGGAGATAGGTGAGAAGCTTCTAGATAGGAATCTTAGCATGAGGAAGGAATTCATGATTGATCGTAAGATCTCAAATACTCTCATTCCAAAAGTAGCAGCTTGTGTGGAAAGGGAAGAAAAACATACCAAAGGAGGGAGCAGGGATTGCAAGTCCTCGTCAGAACTTTGATGATCTAGAGGAAGAGGATGATCTATTGGAGCTTGATGAATTAGGAATCATAGATCCAAGGTGAATTATTCAAAAACAACAAAGGCTATGGGGAAAGCAAAGAAGGGCAGAGGTCAAAAAACAAATAAACAAAAGATGGAGGAAGAGGTAGTGGAGAAAGGCTTGAAGAGTATCTCATGTTTTCTGATATCCAAGGGAGGTAGTACCTCCCTTAGACAGTAATGAAGATCACATCATGGAATGTCAAGGGCCTGAATGACACTAACAAACAACTCTTAGTTAAGCATCACCTAGAAAAGATAGAGGCAAATATAATAGTGATACAGGAAACCAAGCTCAATGAAAGTGAGGCATTTCTTAAAATACTACAAGAATTGGTATGGACATTTTCAAGAAGCTATTGGTGCTGCAGGAGGATTGGAAATCCTCTAGAGAAGACCTAATCTAACACCCAGTCTCTTACAATAACACCCAAATTGGATGGAATGCAATGTGAAGAACTGTGACATGGACCTAGAATATACTTTAATACATTTTTATGGCCCGATAAGGTTAGAGGAGAAAAGGGAAACCTGGAAAGAAATCGATAGCTATGTCAGGAAAAAAGACGACCAGTACTTCATAATGGGGGGATATTTTAATGCAATATTAGACCTATCAGAGAAGAATGGGGGATTCAAGAAAGTAAGCAGGAATATGATAGATTTCAGAGAATTTGTGAAAGATTCCTCGACTATAGACTGCCACACATCCAATGGAATCTTTACATGGACAAATCACAAAATTGGGTTCACTAATATCACTGGAAAAATTCCTAATAGCCCTGAAATGGTTGGAAAAAGTGGCCTATTTCGAAGCCAAAATTTTTCTAGTCTCAGTGTCTGATCATTTCCCAAACCTTTTAGACTAAAGCAAGACTATCCACCATCTAAAACATATTTCAAATTTGAGAACATGTGGTGGAGGGAGAACCTGACACATTTGATAGAATTATGGTGGAAGGAATATGAGATTAAAGGCACCCCAAGCTTTGTGTTTATGAAGAAGCTACAACAAATCAAGGAGAAATTAAAGGTCTAGAATAAACAAGTCTTCAAAAACATCTTTCAAGAAAAGGAAAAAGTTAAAAAAAGAATTAGAAGATCTTAACAATAAGGTCATCAGACATGGTATGTTCCAGGATGACTTCTTGAAGGAAAAACAACTCAAGCAAGCATATGAGGAATTGTTGAAAAGGGAGGAGATCTTTTGAAAGATAAAACAAAGGAAACATGGTTAAAAGAAGGTGATGTTAACACCAAATACTTTCATGCCACAACAAAAGAAAGAAGATATTTTAACAAAATTGAGGAAATAAAAGATGAACATGGGGTCTCTCTCAAGAGAAAGGAAAAAACATAAGAGGCAACGATTTCCTTCTTTAAGAAGATAATGGGATTTGAAAAAGATATAGTAGACTATGGGAAGGAAGCCATGTTGGATTGTATTCCAAAAATAGTTACAGAAGTAGATAAAAACTAGAAGGTCCAATAAATTTGGAAGAGGTACGATCTACCACCTTTCAGTTGCACCTAGGGAAGGCACTTGGACCAGATGGATTCCCTACAAGTTTTTACCAGAAATGATGGCCCTTCATCGGAGAGGAAATATGGAAGGTAGTAGAAGATTTCAAAAGGAAGAAAAAGTTTGTGACATATATGAATAACACTATTATCTCCCTTATCCCAAAGAAAAAGGATTGTTGCTCTTTAAATGAATATCGACCAATTTATTTATGTAATACAACATACAAAATCATTTTTTTAAGGGGTAAACACTTTTGACCCGGAGCTATGAACTGGTGAGGTCACAAACGGGGACCTCATCCCCAATATAAATTGTCATAAATTACATCCCAATGGTGTTCGAACCTTGATGTAAAGAATAACAACACAAAAACTTAACCATCACACTATATGCCACTATTGGCTCAACATACAAAATCATTACTAAAGTATTGGTGAACATATTAAAAAAAGTGCTCAAAACAATAATATCTGAAGAGAAAAGTGGCTTTTTCTCAGGAAGAGAAATAGTTGATAGTATCATCTTAACCAATGAGGTAGCTCACACAATGGCAAGCGAAAAAACACAAGGAATGATGATGAAACTAGACATAAGAAAAGCTGATGATAGAGTCAAGTGGGGGTTTCTAATGGAGATCCTACAAAGATTTGGATTCAATGCAAATTGGGTAAAAATAATACAACAATGCATATCAATAGTAAGGTACTCAATTAATGTGAATGGATCAGTATGTGATTTCTTCCCAGTTACTAATGGTTTGAGGCAAGGGGCCCCATATCCCCGTTCTTATTCATAATAATGGTTGAAGCTTTGGGGAGGTCAGACAAAGCAAATCAAGAAAGAAATTTGTGGAAGGGAATCAAACCAGCTTAGGGATGCAACCTTATAACACACACACAGTTTTTAGATGACAAAGTTTTATTTGGAGAAGCATCCATAAAAGAAGCCAAGTCAATAAAAGCTACACTTGATGAATCTACCAAAATCTCAGGGCAATTAGTTAACAAGGAAAAATATTCAATAATATTCTTCAACACAAAGAAGGTATTACAAAAGAAGATTGTTAAGCTATTGGGATTCACAATCAATTTGATCCCAACCAAACATTTGGGGGCACCACTAATTGTGGGGCAAAGTCAATCTCAACATTGGGAAGAAATACTAGAAAAATGTAGAAATAAAATAGTCGCTTGAAAAAAAAATGGCTAACTTTGGTAGGTAGAATCTTGATGATAAAATTAGTCTTGGCCATTGTACCAATATAAATTGTGTCATACTTTCAAATCACGCATAAAGTTGAATCAAGCTTAGAGATATTTATGAAGAAGTTCTTGTGGGAAGGGGCTAAATATGAAAAAAGGATTCCACTACTACATTGGGACAAGGCCTTTTTAGTAAAGAAAGAAGGGGGCGTAGGGCTGAGAAAGATGAAGGCACAAAATATGGCACTAGGAGAAAAACTCTCTTGGAAAGTATACAGAAATTTAGAAAGGCTATGGTGCAAAATCTTTTAGAAAAAATATCTTGACAGCTAGAACCCACAAATAGTCTTGAACTAAGGGAATTCAACGAGAGGCTTTTCCATTTGGAAATTTCTTTGGGAAAGTAGAAAGATTATCACAGATCATCTGACATAGAAGGTCAATAATGGGATGCAAGCAGACTTTTGGATGGATTCATGGAATGACCACAATCCTTTGGAGGACTTGGATGGGGTGAAGGATCATATAGATATATTGCAAAGCAATATGGTGATAATGTAAGAGACTACATAAGAATTGCTCCCCCCAAAATTGGCAATCTTAGTGAATGGATTGATGTGGAAATAATGCCAATTCTTAGAGATATCAAAACAATTCTAAAAAGGAGCTTGGAAATCAAAGAATAATTATTATAGAAGAAGAAGATGAGATTATATGGTGTGGGGCCAAGTCAGGTGAATATTTGGCCAGACTTGGCTACCAAATTCAAAATGCAGCTAGAATCAATGATTCTTGGTTGAGTAAATTGTGTTGGCACCCAGATGTGTTATCAAAAGTTGAGGCCTTCCTATGGATGACATTGTATAAGAGCATTCTAATAGTTGGTAATCTAATGTCTATAGATATCTAGTGCCCAAATAGGTGCACCTTATGTTATAATGAATGCGAAACAGTCAATCACCTTCTACTAGAGTGCACATATGCAAAGAAATGTTGGGATTGGATTCAAGAGGTTATTGGGTGGTTAGGTGCTAGACAAAATGATTTGAGAGAATGGTTATGTAGTCAAAGGGAAGGAATGAAGCTTTATGGTCAAACATTTGGATCAATGCACCATCAATGATCATATGGTATATCTGGAAAAAAAGAAATAGGATAATTTTTCAGGAACAAATTATGGAAGAAGAAAGGATAATATAGAAAATTAAGGAAGGATTGTGTGAGTTGCTCAATGCTAAAACTAGGATTAAATCAAACACAAAGTTCACACAATGGGATAAAGACATTCAAAGGAAGTGGGACAAATTGAAAAGTCCAAAAGGCTAGATGAAAAATAAAGCAGATGCCAAGAAATGGGCACATTGGATTTGCCTAGGAAAAAACAAACTAAAACTTAACTTCGATGGATCTATCAAAGGGAATCTAGGCCCAGTTGGGTCAGGGTGCATTATCAAGGATAATGAAGGCAATTGTAAATGGGCTATGTCTAGAAAAATAGATAATGTAACTAATAATGAGGCAAAAATGGAAGCATTGGCTTTAGGCTTATGGCTAAGTAAAGAAAAAGGAATCAAATAGATTGATGTGGAAGGTGATTCGATGCTATGTCTACAAGAAATAAGGAAAAAAGAAACTCCTAACTGGAAACTAAAGAAATGGGTCCAAATAATTTGGAACTTGGTAGAACAATTTGAAGATTATTCTTTAACACATGTGTATTGAGAAGCTAATGGGGCAGTGAACCTATTGGCTAATTATGGAGTAAAGCAAGATAAAGACATTGAAATTAATAATGATCCAAGCAACTGGGAAGGTTTGAAAGACCTACTAATACAACAACAAGAAAATGGTCCAAAAAGCATTTAAACTGGTCACAAACTCAATTATCACCATGCAACTACTAGGTTTATACATATAGTCAGACCTAGTTATCTACCCCGCTAACATTTCCTTCCAAAAGATAACTGTAGAATCCAAAAACTTTTTCTAAGAGCCAAGAGAGTTTGATTAAAATAAATAGATAACCTGCAAAGACTAGGCCTCGACAAAGAAATATATAGAATGGTGTCTTCTCATTGAATGGAACCAAGACCTAAACCCTAAATTGTATCATAGCTCTTTGCCATCTAATTCCAACATATTAATTTGGTAACTGATAGGAAAGGAAACATAAACAACACGCATATGAAACCAAGCCATACACATTGAAAGAAAATAGATTACATTCAAGCTTAAACTTACTGTTCCTAACCGTTCTTCAGCTTAATACCTTGTTGCTACAAGTTGCAAAGAAAAGCATGTTTGAAATTAGCTTTACACATTGAAAGGAAATCAATTACATTGAAGACCAAATTGGTAAACCTAATCATGCCCTGGCCTAATATCTTGTAGTTAGGAATTGCAAATAACACACATTTAGAATCATATCATACACATTGAAAGAAAATCGACTTTATTCAAGCTTGGACTTACAAAACCTAATTGTGCCCTAGATTTTATACCTTGTAATTTGCAAGTGCAAAAGCAACATGTTTTGAAACTAAGCCATACACACTAAATTAATTAGATAAATATTGGGAGACATATCACTTATAATCTTATACGATATCCCAAATAGCATTAATATAGATTTATACCAAATGGTTGTCCATTGTCTGAAACATAAACAGTAACCAGTCCTTTTAGCACTGTTAATACTTGGAAATAATTATAGAGATGCCCTATTTACAAAAGGGAAGTGTCAAAATTCATTATAACAGTTATCCATTCTAAACCTAAATTATCTTTAACTTGGCCTTTCTAGCTAATTAGATACCAAAAATTGAACTTGGGCATTAGGGATTTGTTAGTCTTCATCAAAATCCAAGAACTGAGTAACCCATAAAAAATCCTAGATTGGAGCATAGTTGTATAATCTTTTCAGGAAATCATAGTCGACTTTGACATGGAAGTGGTGCATCCAATAGGAATTTCCAAAGAGATCCACTATAAAGGGTAAATACTCAATATTTGGATTTTGATGCTAACCTAATTCCCTGGGATGTGAGATCCCTTCTCCTAGTTGAGCAACCTCAAGAATTTCATTTAAAACCTCGAGCAAGCTTGCATCAAAGATATCTCTGGTTAGAGAGGCTGCCATTTGCTTTGAAACCCTAAGGTCCAAAAGGATGCGAAATCACAGGGGATATGAATTAACCCTATAACGCTCTAAGACACCAAAAAATCCCTCCCGAATCAAACGCATCTACCTTAAGAGTCAAATGGTCACTATCAACTATCACATTGTTCAACCACTGATTGTTTATGTATTATATGTTGTACCTATTATGATATGCAATGAAATTACCCTTTTATTCTTATGTTCTTTTCCAATTTATACTCCATGAATATAAGCTAAGATAGTAATGTTTCTAAACACAATTTTAGCCTTATGAGGTTTAAGAATAGAAGGTTATTATTCAAGGGATGGGAAAGATGAGGGACAACATATCTTGTAAATTTATTAGTGGGAAATAGACTAATCCTAGTTCACACTAATTGTGATTAAGGGATCAAATTTCTTCATCTTCTTAGGTCTTGGTCTACACTTACATCAAAGATGGCCAACATGTCAAACCAAAAGGGATAGGATGATATCAACAAGAAAAATCTATCTAAAGAGGTTTTGAATGTTAAAGAGATTTATTTTGTTTTACTTGATTTCTTTTGTATTTTATTTTTATTTTATAACTATGAACCCCTAATCCTAGCCCTACAGGGGAGGATATGATGGTTAACCATCAAATGTTAGACCTAAGCGATTAAGGACACTTTATGGCCCATACAACTAGGAAACTTATATGAGGAATCAACACCAAAATACAAGTAAGGAGGGTGAAGTGTGAGTGAATTATGTTTTATAAATATTATGCTCCTATTCTTGGCCCCATGCAATCAAGAAAATATAAGGTCTCATCATAAAAGATAAAAAAATAGACAAGAAATCTATTTAGAAAGCTAATTCTAGAAAGTTATATATTATTCACTCAATTCAAATTAGGAAAAATCTCTAGAATAGTCTTTTATAATATTGTAAAATGTAGAATTATTTTCTTGTAAAATTATATATTATATTATGGGATTGAATATTTAATAATGGGATTTGGGAGATAATACTAGTATGAACTAAAATATATTTCCCACTTGAAAAAAAATTAAAAAGGAAATTTAAGAATAAGGGATTGTGATGCATTAATTTAAGAAGTGGCATGATCCAAAGTTATATGCAAAAAAATATGACTATCTACAATTAAAGGAAAAGATCGAAAAATAACAATTTTTTTCTATAAATGATAAATGCACAACAATCTATTGTGTAATATTTTGTGGTTTTTATTTTTACTTATGATATGTTCTAGAATGAAATGTATTAATTTATTTGCTTTAAATTTTGCATATATATGGAGTTCCATTACTTACTAGTCTTTTAGGTAAATAAGGGTATGACCAACTTGATTTGGTATATATACTTGGATTACTTGTTCTGGATGTTAAATTTTCACCTTGATAGGAAAAATATTGATTACGCTAATGATTCTTTTGTTATCTAAAACTCTTGAATTTTATTTATGGGTTTTCTTATGACCTAATGGAGCAAATACATGTTTACCAATGCCATGAAAAGGGTAGATACTCAACTCTATAATTTTTAATCATACAAATGTTTGAAGTCTTATTTATGGGAATTATGGCTAGTCATATAGGCATATAATTTACAATTAAGTGGAGGTCAAAAGGGAGGATAAAAATATGGTAGTTCTCTAATAAATTGAATATCATATATAATTCCTTGATTTAAAATAATTACACCTCCTCATTGATTGTATCTTAGCCAGTTTATCTCATTATCCCACTTTCATTTGTTTTCTTGGTACCAATCCAAATTAGTGAGTCTCTTATGTCCTATGTTCATTTTCCAAAAATTACTCTTTATTCACCATTTTTACTTCCTCAAGACCTATATGATGAATCTAATGCTTCTTTACCCATCCTATACTCTACTAATCTAATACATGAGCCTTGACCATGATAGTGATCCATATTACCAAATTCCTCTTTCAACAACTTCATCCTATATTGATTTATTACCTAAATATTCTTATATTTTCATTGATGATCCATAAATTTACGCTTTTATTGATTCTTCCTCTAAATATGATATAATTCATGAACCATTCCCATATAATGATGTATCTTCTCCTTTAATTTCTCCTACTTCTCACCATTCTCATGTTTCTAAAACCCCCATAAATTCCACCAACCTTGAATATTTTAGTCCATATGATCACTCTTCTACAAGGTTCAATATATCATCATTAATATATATTAAAAACCAATGCAATTCGAAGAAACTTAGAGGTTAAAAATTTATAATTTAAGACATAAGAACAAAATAAACAATCAGATGCATATATAACATTGTTTAATCATTTCTAATTATACTACAAGTTCTCATTATCTTGAACATATCATGGATAACCTATATATGCTTCAAATTTTCACATTATTGATAAAAAACCAATTAAAAAAATACGTGATTTAGTAGCCACTAATTATTTTTGATGTAAAATATATCATTTCAAAAATATACACATAAAATAGATCTCAAACTTCTGATCATCATACTGTAGAATTTGATAATAAAATTTAGATCATGGATTTGATTAGACATTTTCTTACATATCATTTGTAAAATTTAAATTAAGGAATCTATTCACAAAATAGAAGACATAGCCTTACCACCAACCAAAAGGATTTACAAATTCCTTATATGCTTTCCTAAAAGGTAGGAAGCTATCCTTCATAGATTGGGACACAAGAGAACACCATAAAGGAAGATACTAGAATCATATGCAAATTATCATTATAACTCAATAAGAGATATTACTCACAATCACACTCCCTTGGCGAAGTATTTTCCTAAATATGAGATTGAATTGTTTTAGATAAGTAATCATATCTTATTGTATAAACCAAATGTATAGAAATTAATTCATTAATAATAAATATAAAGAATAAGATTAATGTGGTTTATTGTTAAACATGAATGAAATCACATATTACTATCAATATGATCACCAAGTCACTATCAATTTTTTTCACATGGTCTTGTACGGTTCAATATTCTTCTTTTTCTAATTTAAGAGTCATGCAATACACTCAAGCTCTTAGGATCACCTACAAAACTGATACAAAAATACCATAGGTATGCAATTGATGCATAAAGTACAAGAGGAGCCTTACTTATATAGGAAAGGTAAATAGAAGACAACATAGGATTATGGTAAGTATCTTAATCATATGAAGTAAGACACAAATTAAATAAACCTAAAGGTTTCCTAAGTAAAATTAAGTAAACTAGTGTGAATAGGAC
>VDFB02280233.1:0-27662 GCA_007258455.2 Sequoia sempervirens | reverse complement strand
AACAATAATATCTGAAGAGAAAAGTGGCTTTTTCTCAGGAAGAGAAATAGTTGATAGTATCATCTTAACCAATGAGGTAGCTCACACAATGGTGAGCGAAAAAACACAAGGAATGATGATGAAACTAGACATAAGAAAAGCTGATGATAGAGTCAAGTGGGGGTTTCTAATGGAGATCCTACAAAGATTTGGATTCAATGAAAATTGGGTAAAAATAATACAACAATGCATATCAACAGTAAGGTACTCAATTAATGTGAATGGATCGGTATGTGATTTCTTCCCAGTTACTAATGGTTTGAGGCAAGGGGCCCCATATCCCCGTTCTTATTCATAATAATGGTTGAAGCTTTGGGGAGGTCAGTCAAAGCAAATCAAGAAATAAATTTGTGGAAGGGAATCAAACCAGCTTAGGGATGCAACCTTATAACACACACACAGTTTTTAGATGAAAAAGTTTTAATTGGAGAAGCATCCATAAAAGAAGCCAAGTCAATAAAAGCTACACTTGATGAATCTACCAAAATATCAGGGCAATTAGTTAACAAGGAAAAATATTCAATAATATTCTTCAACACAAAGAAGGTATTACAAAAGAAGATTGTTAAGCTATTGGGATTCACAATCAATTTGATCCCAACCAAACATTTGGGGGCACCACTAATTGTGGGGCAAAGTCAATCTCAACATTGGGAAGAAATACTAGAAAAATGTAGAAATAAAATAGTCGCTTGAAAAAAAAATGGCTAACTTTGGTAGGTAGAATCTTGATGATAAAATTAGTCTTGGCCATTGTACCAATATAAATTGTGTCATACTTTCAAATCACGCATAAAGTTGAATCAAGCTTAGAGATATTTATGAAGAAGTTCTTGTGGGAAGGGGCTAAATATGAAAAAAGGATTCCACTACTACATTGGGACAAGGCCTTTTTAGTAAAGAAAGAAGGGGGCGTAGGGCTGAGAAAGATGAAGGCACAAAATATGGCACTAGGAGAAAAACTCTCTTGGAAAGTATACAGAAATTTAGAAAGGCTATGGTGCAAAATCTTTTAGAAAAAATATCTTGACAGCTAGAACCCACAAATAGTCTTGAACTAAGGGAATTCAACGAGAGGCTTTTCCATTTGGAAATTTCTTTGGGAAAGTAGAAAGATTATCACAGATCATCTGACATAGAAGGTCAATAATGGGATGCAAGCAGACTTTTGGATGGATTCATGGAATGACCACAATCCTTTGGAGGACTTGGATGGGGTGAAGGATCATATAGATATATTGCAAAGCAATATGGTGATAATGTAAGAGACTACATAAGAATTGCTCCCCCCAAAATTGGCAATCTTAGTGAATGGATTGATGTGGAAATAATGCCAATTCTTAGAGATATCAAAACAATTCTAAAAAGGAGCTTGGAAATCAAAGAATAATTATTATAGAAGAAGAAGATGAGATTATATGGTGTGGGGCCAAGTCAGGTGAATATTTGGCCAGACTTGGCTACCAAATTCAAAATGCAGCTAGAATCAATGATTCTTGGTTGAGTAAATTGTGTTGGCACCCAGATGTGTTATCAAAAGTTGAGGCCTTCCTATGGATGACATTGTATAAGAGCATTCTAATAGTTGGTAATCTAATGTCTATAGATATCTAGTGCCCAAATAGGTGCACCTTATGTTATAATGAATGCGAAACAGTCAATCACCTTCTACTAGAGTGCACATATGCAAAGAAATGTTGGGATTGGATTCAAGAGGTTATTGGGTGGTTAGGTGCTAGACAAAATGATTTGAGAGAATGGTTATGTAGTCAAAGGGAAGGAATGAAGCTTTATGGTCAAACATTTGGATCAATGCACCATCAATGATCATATGGTATATCTGGAAAAAAAGAAATAGGATAATTTTTCAGGAACAAATTATGGAAGAAGAAAGGATAATATAGAAAATTAAGGAAGGATTGTGTGAGTTGCTCAATGCTAAAACTAGGATTAAATCAAACACAAAGTTCACACAATGGGATAAAGACATTCAAAGGAAGTGGGACAAATTGAAAAGTCCAAAAGGCTAGATGAAAAATAAAGCAGATGCCAAGAAATGGGCACATTGGATTTGCCTAGGAAAAAACAAACTAAAACTTAACTTCGATGGATCTATCAAAGGGAATCTAGGCCCAGTTGGGTCAGGGTGCATTATCAAGGATAATGAAGGCAATTGTAAATGGGCTATGTCTAGAAAAATAGATAATGTAACTAATAATGAGGCAAAAATGGAAGCATTGGCTTTAGGCTTATGGCTAAGTAAAGAAAAAGGAATCAAATAGATTGATGTGGAAGGTGATTCGATGCTATGTCTACAAGAAATAAGGAAAAAAGAAACTCCTAACTGGAAACTAAAGAAATGGGTCCAAATAATTTGGAACTTGGTAGAACAATTTGAAGATTATTCTTTAACACATGTGTATTGAGAAGCTAATGGGGCAGTGAACCTATTGGCTAATTATGGAGTAAAGCAAGATAAAGACATTGAAATTAATAATGATCCAAGCAACTGGGAAGGTTTGAAAGACCTACTAATACAACAACAAGAAAATGGTCCAAAAAGCATTTAAACTGGTCACAAACTCAATTATCACCATGCAACTACTAGGTTTATACATATAGTCAGACCTAGTTATCTACCCCGCTAACATTTCCTTCCAAAAGATAACTGTAGAATCCAAAAACTTTTTCTAAGAGCCAAGAGAGTTTGATTAAAATAAATAGATAACCTGCAAAGACTAGGCCTCGACAAAGAAATATATAGAATGGTGTCTTCTCATTGAATGGAACCAAGACCTAAACCCTAAATTGTATCATAGCTCTTTGCCATCTAATTCCAACATATTAATTTGGTAACTGATAGGAAAGGAAACATAAACAACACGCATATGAAACCAAGCCATACACATTGAAAGAAAATAGATTACATTCAAGCTTAAACTTACTGTTCCTAACCGTTCTTCAGCTTAATACCTTGTTGCTACAAGTTGCAAAGAAAAGCATGTTTGAAATTAGCTTTACACATTGAAAGGAAATCAATTACATTGAAGACCAAATTGGTAAACCTAATCATGCCCTGGCCTAATATCTTGTAGTTAGGAATTGCAAATAACACACATTTAGAATCATATCATACACATTGAAAGAAAATCGACTTTATTCAAGCTTGGACTTACAAAACCTAATTGTGCCCTAGATTTTATACCTTGTAATTTGCAAGTGCAAAAGCAACATGTTTTGAAACTAAGCCATACACACTAAATTAATTAGATAAATATTGGGAGACATATCACTTATAATCTTATACGATATCCCAAATAGCATTAATATAGATTTATACCAAATGGTTGTCCATTGTCTGAAACATAAACAGTAACCAGTCCTTTTAGCACTGTTAATACTTGGAAATAATTATAGAGATGCCCTATTTACAAAAGGGAAGTGTCAAAATTCATTATAACAGTTATCCATTCTAAACCTAAATTATCTTTAACTTGGCCTTTCTAGCTAATTAGATACCAAAAATTGAACTTGGGCATTAGGGATTTGTTAGTCTTCATCAAAATCCAAGAACTGAGTAACCCATAAAAAATCCTAGATTGGAGCATAGTTGTATAATCTTTTTAGGAAATCATAGTCGACTTTGACATGGAAGTGGTGCATCCAATAGGAATTTCCAAAGAGATCCACTATAAAGGGTAAATACTCAATATTTGGATTTTGATGCTAACCTAATTCCCTGGGATGTGAGATCCCTTCTCCTAGTTGAGCAACCTCAAGAATTTCATTTAAAACCTCGAGCAAGCTTGCATCAAAGATATCTCTGGTTAGAGAGGTGCCATTTGCTTTGAACCTAAATAAAAGGGAGGAACAGGGGGATATAGAATTAACCCTATAGTGCTCTGAGACCAAAAAATCCCCTTCCCAGATCACGTGATGGATGGTCACTATCAATATCACATTGTTCAACCACCGATTGTTTATGTATTATATGTTGTACCTATTATGATATGCAATGAAATTACCCTTTTATTCTTATGTTCTTTTCCAATTTATACTCCATGAATATAAGCTAAGATAGTAATGTTTCTAAACACAATTTTAGCCTTATGAGGTTTAAGAATAGAAGGTTATTATTCAAGGGATGGGAAAGATGAGGGACAACATATCTTGTAAATTTATTAGTGGGCAATAGACTAATCCTAGTTCACACTAATTGTGATTAAGGGATCAAATTTCTTCATCTTCTTAGGTCTTGGTCTACACTTACATCAAAGATGGCCAACATGTCAAACCAAAAGGGATAGGATGATATCAACAAGAAAAATCTATCTAAAGAGGTTTTGAATGTTAAAGAGATTTATTTTGTTTTACTTGATTTCTTTTGTATTTTATTTTTATTTTATAACTATGAACCCCTAATCCTAGCCCTACAGGGGAGGATATGATGGTTAACCATCAAATGTTAGACCTAAGCGATTAAGGACACTTTATGGCCCATACAACTAGGAAACTTATATGAGGAATCAACACCGAAATACAAGTAAGGAGGGTGAAGTGTGAGTGAATCATGTTTTATAAATATTATGCTCCTATTCTTGGCCCCATGCAATCAAGAAAATATAAGGTCTCATCATAAAAGATAAAAAAATAGACAAGAAATATATTTAGAAAGCTAATTCTAGAAAGTTATATATTATTCACTCAATTCAAATTAGGAAAAATCTCTAGAACAGTCTTTTATAATATTGTAAAATGTAGAATTATTTTCTTGTAAAATTATATATTATATTATGGGATTGAATATTTAATAATGGGATTTGGGAGATAATACTAGTATGAACTAAAATATATTTCCCACTTGAAAAAAAATTAAAAAGGAAATTTAAGAATAAGGGATTGTGATGCATTAATTTAAGAAGTGGCATGATCCAAAGTTATATGCAAAAAAATATGACTATCTACAATTAAAGGAAAAGATCGAAAAATAACAATTTTTTTCTATAAATGATAAATGCACAACAATCTATTGTGTAATATTTTGTGGTTTTTATTTTTACTTATGATATGTTCTAGAATGAAATGTATTAATTTATTTGCTTTAAATTTTGCATATATATGGAGTTCCATTACTTACTAGTCTTTTAGGTAAATAAGGGTATGACCAACTTGATTTGGTATATATACTTGGATTACTTGTTCTGGATGTTAAATTTTCACCTTGATAGGAAAAATATTGATTACGCTAATGATTCTTTTGTTATCTAAAACTCTTGAATTTTATTTATGGGTTTTCTTATGACCTAATGGAGCAAATACATGTTTACCAATGCCATGAAAAGGGTAGATACTCAACTCTATAATTTTTAATCATACAAATGTTTGAAGTCTTATTTATGGGAATTATGGCTAGTCATATAGGCATATAATTTACAATTAAGTGGAGGTCAAAAGGGAGGATAAAAATATGGTAGTTCTCTAATAAATTGAATATCATATATAATTCCTTGATTTAAAATAATTACACCTCCTCATTGATTGTATCTTAGCCAGTTTATCTCATTATCCCACTTTCATTTGTTTTCTTGGTACCAATCCAAATTAGTGAGTCTCTTATGTCCTATGTTCATTTTCCAAAAATTACTCTTTATTCACCATTTTTACTTCCTCAAGACCTATATGATGAATCTAATGCTTCTTTACCCATCCTATACTCTACTAATCTAATACATGAGCCTTGACCATGATAGTGATCCATATTACCAAATTCCTCTTTCAACAACTTCATCCTATATTGATTTATTACCTAAATATTCTTATATTTTCATTGATGATCCATAAATTTACGCTTTTATTGATTCTTCCTCTAAATATGATATAATTCATGAACCATTCCCATATAATGATGTATCTTCTCCTTTAATTTCTCCTACTTCTCACCATTCTCATGTTTCTAAAACCCCCATAAATTCCACCAACCTTGAATATTTTAGTCCATATGATCACTCTTCTACAAGGTTCAATATATCATCATTAATATATATTAAAAACCAATGCAATTCGAAGAAACTTAGAGGTTAAAAATTTATAATTTAAGACATAAGAACAAAATAAACAATCAGATGCATATATAACATTGTTTAATCATTTCTAATTATACTACAAGTTCTCATTATCTTGAACATATCATGGATAACCTATATATGCTTCAAATTTTCACATTATTGATAAAAAACCAATTAAAAAAATACGTGATTTAGTAGCCACTAATTATTTTTGATGTAAAATATATCATTTCAAAAATATACACATAAAATAGATCTCAAACTTCTGATCATCATACTGTAGAATTTGATAATAAAATTTAGATCATGGATTTGATTAGACATTTTCTTACATATCATTTGTAAAATTTAAATTAAGGAATCTATTCACAAAATCAAAGACATAGCCTTACCACCAACCAAAAGGATTTACAAATTCCTTATATGCTTTCCTAAAAGGTAGGAAGCTATCCTTCATAGATTGGGACACAAGAGAACACCATAAAGGAAGATACTAGAATCATATGCAAATTATCATTATAACTCAATAAGAGATATTACTCACAATCACACTCCCTTGGCGAAGTATTTTCCTAAATATGAGATTGAATTGTTTTAGATAAGTAATCATATCTTATTGTATAAACCAAATGTATAGAAATTAATTCATTAATAATAAATATAAAGAATAAGATTAATGTGGTTTATTGTTAAACATGAATGAAATCACATATTACTATCAATATGATCACCAAGTCACTATCAATTTTTTTCACATGGTCTTGTACGGTTCAATATTCTTCTTTTTCTAATTTAAGAGTCATGCAATACACTCAAGCTCTTAGGATCACCTACAAAACTGATACAAAAATACCATAGGTATGCAATTGATGCATAAAGTACAAGAGGAGCCTTACTTATATAGGAAAGGTAAATAGAAGACAACATAGGATTATGGTAAGTATCTTAATCATATGAAGTAAGACACAAATTAAATAAACCTAAAGGTTTCCTAAGTAAAATTAAGTAAACTAGTGTGAATAGGACCTAAGAAGTAAACTGGTTAGGTACCATACACCATTCACACCAAAGTACCCCTTAAGTTAAACTTAGAGAGGAAAAAAATGCAACAATGCAATGATGGGTCTTGACTACAAGACCATGTTAGGTGCCCATATACAAATATAATGGAGAAAAGGAGAAAAACTCCTAAGAAGAAACCCCTCTACAAAAGAGATAAAAATATGAAAGAAGTGATGGAAGGAGGACTTAATATGACCCTAAAAGGACTACATCCAAAAAATATATAATATATATTCCTATAATAGGAGAGAAAGAGTGATACAATAGATCCCCCATACAAAGAAGTAGCTCTTGTGT
Source organism: Sequoia sempervirens (assembly GCA_007258455.2). Taxonomy (NCBI): domain Eukaryota; kingdom Viridiplantae; phylum Streptophyta; class Pinopsida; order Cupressales; family Cupressaceae; genus Sequoia; species Sequoia sempervirens. The sequence goes on along the minus strand of VDFB02280233.1, from coordinate 20,199 downwards.
GAATGGTGAAAGGCTAAAGATAGAAAATAATCCAAGTTACCTACAAACAACATTTTGTCCCCTTGGGAAGAAATAGATCCAATGGTGCATGAAAAATAAAATTTAACTCCAATAATAGATATAAGGGAAGAAATATTATGATAGGTGTCTCTAAGAATTTCTCAAATATTCACATGTCATAGTCAAAGGTTGTCGTAATACAATGAGGTGAAACCAATCTACAAACATATAAAGATTGATGAACAAAATCCAAAGAAAAGGATGATAAGATAAAATATGTGTTATAGCTATCATCAAAGAGGTAATGGATATCCTCCAATGAATCATTTAAATAGAAAAATATGGGACTCCAAAAACAAGGAAGAAATATTTGATAAATACGAATTCCAACTAGCTATATTTGAAAAATAATGAATTTCCTACTATAGTGAATCATTAAGAGTCATGGATGTAGAAACTATAGTATCATAAGGAATAATAGGAGATGAATATGTGAGATCTATAGGAGGAGAAGGAGAAAGAAGATAATAATCTATAATCATTAGAAATTTTGAGACCTACAATATATTCAAGGTCCTCTAAAATATCATCATCAAAGGATATATTATTTGTATCATCAATGGGAATGATGAAATCCATAAAAATATCATCTAGTAATGGAGAGAGATGTTTGTCTCCAAATAACTCCCAAATATTTTTCCAAAGTGTGTGTGGGAAATCAAGGTTTGAAATAGCATATATAGTGTCATGATCAATATTAGAATAACTCAATCCTACAACATGATTAATATTATTTTCCCATGTTGACTTCCTCCCATGTGTGTTTGGTTTAGGTACAAGTCCATAAAAATATGGCAAAATATCAAGCTACGTGAGATGTGTCAAGATTCTCATTCACCAAGATTCATAATTTTTATTATTTAGGATTACCACAAAAGGATGAATAGAAAAACCCATGGTACTTTCCTTAGGAAATAAAGTACATGAGGATGATTTCTTATATAGGTAAGGTGAAGAGAGGATAACATAAGATTATGAAAAGTGTCTTAATCATAAGACATGAGACACAAAAACTAAATAACCCTAAAGGTTCCCTAAGTAAACTTAAGTAAACTATTGTGAATAGAACCTATGAGATAAATTGATTACGTTATATATCCCCTTCACACCAACAACCAAGACTCTTAGAATTTTAGTTTCCACTTCATTTAGAGTATGATATAGCTCAAAAATATTTGTGAAGTACCTTATAATCCATACAATTCCTTTTGATTAACCAATATATTACATGGGATAAGAAATAAAAATTGACAATTGTCTTCCCTCCTCATGTAGGTGTTCAATAATTTTGAGTCAATCAATAGACGGTACCATAAAGCTCTACATTTTATTTGATTGCCTAAATGACTAGAAAAAAGATAAAATAAAGTGATTTTAAAAATATGATAATAGCATTCAATACACAAGAAAATTAAAAACCTTAAAAGAATAAGCTAACTTAAGCCTTTAAATAATTCAATTGGGTAATGCCATCTTTTCTAGGATACAACCTAGACTCTTATAAAAAAATGATAATTACCCAAGCTCATATTTCATGAATGGTAGAATAAAATAATTTTAAGGCTCATTTAACCCTCTTCATGTATAATCCATCATAAGGAAGCACAAATATGGGTGGGGATAGGAGCAGCCTTGAGTCTATTTCCTGCAATAAAAGGAGGAATAAGCCAAAGGTTGAAGGATTCTAGAGAATAATTTTTTCATGTCGTTTATGGAAGGCTTCATGGTTTTGACCATGAAGGCTTTAATCAGTTTGTTCGAAGTTGGCATGATAGGTGTCTGAAGGTGAATGGGGCTAAATTCCACATCAATGAAGACTTCATAGCTTTTATAATGGGTTTGCTAATTGAGGGGTGCAAGTTTCATAAGGAAAGGAAGGGCAATGAGGATGCAATGGACTAGTTTTTCAAGGAAAATGAGAAGGATGACCTGGTTAAACTTCCATCCTAGGGGTATGACACACTCTCCCTTAAGTGCATTTGGGTAGATGTGGTTGAGGTTTTGATGAGGTATGTCACCCTTGATGGTCATTTCTTTGCAATTTTAGGGTATCACTTTACCCTTCTCAATCATTTTAGGCATAACTTGCATGTTTACTTCCCATTCTTCCTCACTTTGTTGGAGGTTTCGGTTTATTCCCACCTTAAAAATCACCAAACCCTAGTTCTTCACGAAGGAATCATCTTTCTCATTATGGAGTATGTTAGAGCTAATACCCTAGCCAAGGATATTAGGAGTAAAGATAAGGCCATTTTATCCGATTCTCCATCTTCTAGGTTAGACACAAAGGGAACTAGGGATGAGGATTGGAAAGTGGAAGATGAAAAAAAGGATGTTTTTGAGGTTCCATCATAATCTCCCAGTAAGAAGCGGAAGAAGGGAGCATAGAAAAATGAGGTTCCCACCAAAAAGATGAAAATCTAGGGGTCTGATTATGGCGGGTCCAAATCTGGTGAGGAAGTCAATGTGTAGCTAAAAGACAGGCAATGAAGGTGGGTGGGCAGAAAGAAATCTAAGGTGCAGAGGTCAAAATATGGTTGTTTTGAGAAGGGAGGGGATGAGGGTACCCATTCACAATAGGTGAAGGAGCAAGCTGACACTAGTGCAAGTTTTATAAGGAAAGGAAGGGCAATGAGGATGCAATGGACCAGTTTTTCAAGGAAAATGAGAAGGATGACCTGGTTAAACTTCCATCCTGGGGGTATGACACACTCTCCCTTAAGCACATTTGGGTAGATGTGGTTGAGGTTTTGATGAGGTATGTCACCCTTGATGGTCATTTCTTTGCAATTTTAGGTTATCACTTTACCCTTCTAAATCATTTAAGGCATAAATTGCATGTTTACTTCCCATTCTTCATCCTTACTTTGTTGGAGGTTTCGGTTTATTCCCACCTTAAAAATCACCAAACCCTAGTTCTTCACGAAGGAATCATCTTGCTCATTATGGAGTATGTTAGAGCTAATACCCTAGCCAAGGATATCAGGAGTAAAGATAAGGCCATTTTATCCGATTCTCCATCTTCTAGGTTAGACACAAAGGGAACTAGGGATGAGGATTGGAAAGTGGAATATGAAAAAAAGGATGTTTTTGAGGTTCCATCAGAATCTCCCAGTAAGAAGCGGAAGAAGGGAGCATAGAAAAATGAGGCTCCCACCAAAAAGATGAAAATCTAGGGGTCTGATTATGGTGGGTCCAAATCTGGTGAGGAAGTCAATGTGCAGCTAAAAGGCAGGAAATGAAGGTGGGTGAGCAACAAGAAATCTAAGGTGCAGAGGTTAGAATATGGTTGTTTTGAGAAGGGAGTGGATGAGGGTACCCATTCACAATAGGTGAAGGAGCAAGCTAACACTAGTAGAAATTCCTCCTTGGACGCAAAAGACTCGCTTTCCCAGCAGCTCTCACATCAAGATGTTCTGGCCGGTAAAGGAAATGAAAAAGCTGTGGACATAGTGGTTAAGGAACCAAACCTTGAAAAGTATAAATGTGTGGCCAATGTCCACCCCCTCTCAAAGGATTTTTCCTATTTGGATGAGGATAATACCTTAATGTTGGAGCTTTTGGATATGGCTAGAAATGGGGCCACTTGCAATTTCAAATTAGCTAAGTGGGTGATGAAAGAATTCAATAAGGTGAACATAAAGATTAGGAATTTGAAGGAGAGCTATGCTAATCAGTCCATAGGTGCAGCCTCAAACTTACTCATCTAGAGACTCGTTGATTTGGAAATCTCTTTTTTTAGATTTTAAACTAGAATGTGAGAGTCGCATTCAAGATATGGATGGTAAAATTAAGTAAATTCATGTAGACATCCAAAAGCTTATGCATATTAAGTCATATTTCTATTAAAAAAAGTGTAAAATCCCTCAAAGTGTTAATGGATAAAATCAACCAACTTAGGGAGGATCAAATTTACTTTGCTAAATTGCATGAGAATGACTTGTCTACCAAGGAAAAGGGAAAAAAGACTGCCAAGGATGAGCTTAAGGGCCCAATTACAAGGACTAGGGGTAGTTTGAGGAAAAAATATGAAGAAGAGAAAAAGGAGTTACTATCTATGGTTAATTTGCACTATAACGAAGAGCTTGAGGTGGCAAATACCTTGAAAAATTTGAAATAGTTCCTTTGCGTCTTGTTTAGTATATTGTCTGTGGTTGCTAATTTAATTATTTCATGTTTTGTATCAGAATTTTTTTGTTGTGATTTGATGTAAAGGGTTTCAGGTCCCTTCAAAACCTATTTTTCCCTATTAATCAAAACATGATAGTAAAACTCTTACATATATCATATACGAAATGTAAAGTATAAAGTTGCACACACATACACACCTAGCATAAATATCCTCATATTCAAGATGAAGCAAATTAATGATCAAATATAATCAATGATTGGATAACCAATTAATGACCATGCATTCATAAAGAATATGACAAAAATTCATTACCTATTTAATCATGACCAAAGCTTATACATCATAGATATTACAAGGATGAATTAAATAACTTGTATCACATGGGTCAAGTATTTATCCTTAAAATTATATTGATATATGGAAATTTCTTCCCCCATGACACTCTTCCTTGGAAGAGAGTAACCTCACAAATAAAAATAAATATAAAAAATACAATATTAAAATTGATCTATACAAAATATATAAAAATTGAATCTTAATATTAACACCAATTGCATGTCTTAAAATGTGCATAAGTAAATAATATTTAAATATCACAAACCATATTTATGAGAGATAATATTATTTTCTAACTAATATAATCAATGCCCAAAATGCAAACTCATCATACCTTGATAGTTAACCATATTAATTTATAGTTATCAAAATAAAAATTAAATGTTAAGTGGTCCAAAAATGGGTGTTACATCATCCCCATAGAAAATATTCATCCTAAAAATTATATTTTAAAAATAAATATAAAAAATGCATCTCATTCAGATCTTATCAATTTGCACTATCTTTAGAATACTAGCCCCACTAGACCTTGAATTAGTCAATGGCATAGTTCTACACCTATGCTCATCAATGCTTAAGTGCATGTAGTGGTTTCAAAGATTTTATTCTTGGATTATGAACTTACAAAAAATCCCATATAATAACATGTAAAAAATTAGGTATATAATGATTAAGAGAGACATGTAAGATTGATTTTTTTCGAGGTTAGTTGTAAGGAAAGAACATATGTTAATAGGTTGATCTATTATAATATTCCAATGCCCCTAATATTAAAATTGATAAGTGGTCCAAAAATGGGGTGTTACATCATTCCCATAGAAAATATTCATCCTAAAATTATATTTAAAAAAATATATATATATAAAATGCATCTCATTAAGATCTTATCAATTTGCACTATCTTTAGAATACTAGTCCCACTAGACCTTGAATTAGTCAATGACATAGTTCTACAACTACGCTCATCAATGCTTAAGTGCATGTAGTGGGTTCAAATATTTTATTCTTGGATTATGCACTTACAAAAAATGCCATATAATAACATGTAAAAAATTAGGTATATAATGATTAAGAAGAGAGACATGTAAGACTATGATTTTTTTTCAAGGCTAGTTGTAAGGAAAGAACATATGTTAATAGGTTGATCTATTCTAATATTCCAATGCCTCTATAAAGTGTAGATAAACATTCTCTACCTTCCCAAAAAATTATTAAAATATTTTATTATAGTATCATAAATTGTCACCCTTGGAAATTTTATAATAGGTTTGACACTCTATTTTTCATGTATAATTAATTATATTCATAATATGTTCATTTTGGGGCTAGATTAGGAAAATACATTAAATTCCTTGACATCCTAGATTTTCAAAGTGAAAAATATCTAGACAAACTCAGACAGGGGTGCTGGGCACCCTAGTCCTAGGAATTAGCCTTTTAAAAGTTAAAAACTCTAGTGTTAGCCTTTGGTGTCTTGAAAATGATACCTTATCAACATGAATTACCTGCGATTCATATATAAATAAGTATTTCCCTCTAATTTGGACAATTATTATGAAATATTATGAGTTATGAATGACTATGCACTAATTGTGAACATACATGCCACTACTCTTTATTCTTCTCGACATGCTTGCTACAACTCTCCATTTTGTTATGTGGACTAACCCTTGTAGGTATTTAAGGGAATTTATTCATTCTTCATCAAATCCTTGTGGTAAATGTTACTAATATTTTTCTTCCCGCATAAATTAGTGAAGTTTTAAGTGGAATTATTTGCTGGGGTATAATAAATTTTGATGTTGAGACATCAAATGAATCTTTGCTTTTAGAATGAAAGAGTTTTTCTAGAATTGATTTATCAGAATCATTCAAACAGTATAAATTGAACTGTTGAACAACCCTAACAAAGCAAAAAACATGTTTCATTTGGAAAACAAGCATTCAGAGTATGTTATGTGAAGTTGAATCATTCAATGCAATTTATGTCATTGCTGATTATTAGAAAAGAATTGCAATTTTGGAGCAAAGTATGCTAAAATTATTACTTCATTTGATTACAAAACATATGATTTAGACAAATTCATATTAGTTATTTTAGATTATGTAATTGAGAACAAGTTCAAATGGATATACAAGCCATTACATACTTTGAAATAACTGATATATTAAAAGCCATGTTTCTGTAACCCCACACAAGTTGTGGGTATGACTAAGTTGATTTAATTCAACAATAAGTATAAACCATACATTTGAAGATCAACTAAAAGAAGAAAGACACATAAGAGGAAGGTCATGTCTGTCATTTCCTTAAGGGCTGATGTAGGGTTGACTCATTACTCTAGCTTGATCTTCAATGTTTTCTCTTGCTCCAGAGTTCCAGATATACCTGCAGTTGTTTGAGAGATTTTGGTAGAGATCAGGGCATGAGATCCAATTACATGCTTATCAACAGATATATGATTTACAGTTATTATCAAATTAAATCAACTAAGTCATTATCTCAGAGATAAATGAAAAAGTGTTAGATCAAATCACCAGAAACTATCAAATTCACTATTTTTCTAATTTTTTTGCTTCATGTGCAAATACATGAAAATTAATGTTGTTATTCATCAAATTACAACATGTGGGTTAAAATGTGGCTCCCATGAGGGTTGAAGCCAACATATTGGGTCTATCAATAATTAGCTCAATTGAGCTTATTTAAGAGGGAAATGCAATGTTTAAAGCCATTATATCAACAAGATAATAGAATGATAGTGAACAAACATACATATTAAGTTCACAAAGCATCCCTTCAAGGAACTACAAAAGGTAAAGGTAACAATGATGTAACTAGTGTAAATATCATGAGATCAATATTGTGTTTTGTAGAAGTTCCAAAAAATAGCTCCATATAAGAGAAATAATTGCATCATCACAACCTTTTTTGTATACTCTAAAGTGTATATGGTATTTTATTGCATAAGCAGTTAGTTTTCTTGATGCAAAAAAGAGGAACATATCATTTACAAGAGTCAAACAATAAACAAGTTCAAATGGAGGTTATAATGCTTAGTAATCAAGAGCAAAGATAAATTCATTGTTTTCATATTCAAGGTGAAAACATTATGTCATTTGCAAAAAAATTCTAATATGATATCAAAAACATAGTGATGGAGGCCAATTTGACTACTTTTCAATCATAATGCAAAGGAGAAGTTCACAATGTTAAATAAGAGATGAAGACAACCATAAAAGAATTTTAGAAGAGAATGTTACTCATTCACAAAAGCAACATAATGATAAATGATAGTTATCTTGGAGCAACTGGTGTAATTAAAGGGTAAAGCAAAAAATAATGATTAACTAATGCTTTATTCTCATTTATGTAATAAAGGAAATATCCATCAGTTTTAGCATTGATGGTTTAGGAGAATCATAACTTATGATCAAAGAATATGCTAAAAGAGAAGGAAATATTGAGCAAGGGGAAGGTACAGAAGCATAGAGGTATTAAAATTTTCTTGGGGAAGATTGCAAGGTAAGGATGTTGGATTTTACTAACAAACTTCGTACAAGTTTTTTTTTCACAAATTTGGAGTTAACCCAGAAAGCCCTCGAGCTTGGGTTTTGTAGTTCTGCAAATAAATGAAATGCCCAAAAGGAGTCATGACCTGTAGAGAGAACATAATCAAGTATTTTCTGAAATACTTCAGTATTTTCACAATTTCTAAGAGCTGCATGAAAAAGAGGCCATAATATTTCTGCATATTTACAAATGAAGGCAACCAAAACCCTTTTACAACCATGGCCACAGCCTCCATTATGAAAGAAACTCATAATTTACATAAAAAAAAGAAAAATCTCATACATTCCATTCAAGAAGTATCTACATTAAGGGAGAGTAAGCTATAGAAAGACAAATCATTGTTCTCTTTTTCATAAATGCAAGTTGACATGAGTGGATTTTCTGCAGAAAAAATAAAAAGAAAAGATCAGTTTTGTGAATACCTAGATGAGTAAATGAAGTCAACTTTCCAAATCTTCCAAAGAGCCTTTGAAATCACATAAAAAGTAGAACTTTCTATCTTCAAAACCCAGTTGGGGTTTATTTATGGCAGCCCAAGGTAGAAAAAGCACAAACATAAAAGCGAGATTCACATAGAATGCATCAAAAAATGTATATTTCCACACTCTAAGAGCTTGCAAAAGCTTTTGAAATGCATGAAGTCTTCCAAATCTATGCGAAATCAAGCTTACCTTATTATTTTTGCCTCAAATCTCCAAGAATTTGCAAGAAGATGGCTTGAATATAGAGGTTTCCAACTAAGGCTCGACTAGGGTTTCCTCCATGGCGGTGCTCCTCTCAAGCCAACAAATGAAATGAAATAAAATGAATGTGTTTCATTCATTTTAGGGCTTTGAAAACCTAGAAAAGGTAGCTCAATGGGTAAAGGAATTTTTTTCCTTAAGTTTTTATTTAAAACTTCATTCATTTTGTCTAGGTCGTGGCTTTTATGCCATGTGATTCAATTTTGAATAGTCATTTAAATATTTCATAAAGACTTAAAACTTAGCCATTTATTTTATATATTTGGCTTTAAACAAAATTCTCTAGTTTTACATTTAAAATTCGAACTTGTAAAACACTTATTTAAAAATGATAATTATAAATCATTTTCAAATAAATGTTATTGTTGAATGTAAAATTAAGTGCCTTATGTATTTTTTCAAATGATGGATTTGGAGAAAGGAGTTGTTTTGAAGCTATGAATGGATCATGGAAGAGGTTGAGGAAAATTTTCCAACATGTGGAGAAAAATTAGGGAGATTTGATCACTTAATTGATAGTTAAGAGTCCAAGTGGATGGAACTTCAATTAAAGAGCAATTTAAGACACAAAACACCTTGTTTCATTCAGTTACAACCCTATTTTGGAGGGGTTTTCAATTGCATATGACCCATGAAGTTGTTTTAAGATTGAAAACTCTTTATGCATTCTTGGAGGAGTTCTCTTTCAGTTACATGCTTGATTTGAGTGAGAGGATGGACAACACAACATTTCTTGGAGCCAAAATTCAAAATTTGAATTCCTGGAGCATTTTCTATAAGTCTTTCTCTTCTTTATTTTCTTGGAGCTAGTTCTTAGTTTGGTGACTACTGATGTAGATTATTAATCCTTTGTAACCCATTTCTTATGAGATTTTCAGATATTTTGTAGAGGATTTTTCCTTAGAATGCAAGAGAGTCCTAATTTTTCAATAGAAGAAGCTTGTTTCCTCCTCAATTTTCTTTTGTTTCAGTATTGATTAGTGAATGATTTGATTAAAATACCATGTTCTCCTTTATTTTATTAGAATTCCTTCAATATTGGATGCAAAAAGTAGCATGTTATAGTGCAGGTTTGTGAATGTGTTTGTCTTTTCATTGCATTAGAATTATGAAAACATCCTTGTTTTCCTTCTTATGAGCATCAAAAAACTGAAACCTGTCATTAGAAACACTTTTGCAAGCATGTGCAACTGAGTTGTGAAATACTGTAAGTTTCTAAAATTGGCCAAATTTGTGAGTTTCAAAAGCATTTTCAGGTTTATATATTTGGTGCATCACCCATTAGTGTTAAGTTTATTTTTCCAAGCATTATCCTTCTTACCTTTTCTTCTATCAAAAGCCATAATTTTCAAGTTAAAGGGGAGCCAACCCATAACCTAGAGGTCTATTCTCATTATAGGATACCCACAACCTAAGAATAGTCCAATGTTGCATAGGATTTAGGAGTTTTTCAACTTGTCTTTGGGTGCAAATCCCTATGTTAACAATTTTGGCACGCCTGGTGGGACATTGAACTGATTTTTCAGTTCAAAAAGAGCTTATTTTGCTGTTGTTATGGTGTGAGCAACAGTTTTCCAGCCTTTAAGAAGGAAAAATTTTCACACTTGGTGACTCCATAGTTTTGGTCTCAACAGTTTCAGTGAGTAAGCGCATGAGAAGTTATCAAACTAGACGAAGTGCAAAACCTGTTGACCATTCAGAGCTACCATAAAAAAGTACCAGAGTTGTTAGGAGAACAACAAGCCCTGTTTCAACCTTCAATAATCCTTTGTTTAGGAGTTCTGCAGTTCAAATATCAGCTAGTTCTACTATTTCTAGTAGTTCTTCAAGCAGCGTTAGTCCTCCAATAGTCAATATGGTTCATCCACCACCTAGGAATCAACCCTTTGTCTCATTTGATCAAGGAAGCCCCTTGAATTTAGCCCAACATAATGATATTCCAGTAGTAGCCCTTAAGAGCTTACCATTTTTTACTGGGGAAGATCAGACAACAACCATTGAGCATATTCGAGATGTGGCTTCATTGTGTGGTTTACATCATATTACTGAACAAGATATTGCAGTAAGGATCTTGGCAGCCTCTTTCAAGGGAAAAGCCCTCCAATGGTTCAAAGGTTTACCTGTAAACTCAATTACAACATGGGATCGGCTACGAGAGAGGCTGTATAAGCAATTTGGAGACAAATCAGACCATCTCTCATTGGTGGAGCAGCTCACTACCATCAAAAGAGCTCCACATGAAAATTTGGTGGACTTCAACTACCATTTCAAGAAGACCTGGAATAGGATTCCAACCTCGGTAAAACCTTCTAATGATTATGCATTTTTGTTTTACTTGAAGGCTTTGAATAGTGATATTTCACTTGCAATATAGTCTATGGGTGGGGATTCATTACCAAAAACATTTGATGTTGCTATTAGAGCTAAAAATAGTTTAATCCAGGCTGGGAAGTTAGCACCTAGGCCTCCAATGCCATATTTTGTTGATATACAACCAATTGTCCCTGTGTTACCACCCACTGTAGTTGTTGTTCCTTCATTTCCAGCTTTTAATACTCAAGTAGTAGCTCAAGAGCATGTTGTTCCCAACCAATTTCAAGAGCTGATAAACATAAAAGAGAAAAATGATAACATACAAAAGACCTTCCAAACCTTTGGTAATGAGCTGGTCAATATTAAAAAGCAACAATATCAGCCACCATACCAAGCTCCCTTCCAGTCTAATCCTCAAGTTCAGAGGAGGAACTTCAATCAAAGGCCTTTCCAGCCTTATAATCCCAATGCCCCTAGTTCTTCCAAAGAGGTACTACCAGTGCAAAATAACATAGTAGTTGATTAAGAATGGTGTTTTCCATGTAATCAACCACATAACTAGTTTACTTGTTCTAATGGTATTTTGAATCAAGCATTAATGGTGCAAAGTAGTGTTGTTGTTCCAAAAAATTCATCTCAGGAGGCTCATGAACAACAGTTTGTACATGTAGAACAAAGAAATCCAGATGTCACCTTCATGAATTGGAAAGGTGAGGAGTTTTGTGGGGTCAATAATGTACAAAATCAATCAAGTGATCTTATAGTAACCAATACAAGGAGTAAGAAAAGAGTTGTAGAACTGGGACAACAGATTGATGGAAATAAAAATCTCTCATCTGTAAGTTCACAAAGTCAAATGAGGCCTTCTTCTACACAAAACATTCAAGTTTTTCCAAGAGTACAACCTGTGATGGCCAAAGATCAACCTATATCACAAGTTCAATCAGTACAAGTACAAAAGGATGTTGTTCTTAAAGGACAACATAAGGTTAGTACTGGTAACTTTAATATATTAGATCATATGAAGAAAACACATGTTAGTGTTTCCATGTGGGATTCTTTGGCTCTTCCTAGGAAAAAAGATCTGTTGCATGAGGTACTATTAATTTTTTCTTTATTTGATGATGTGTCTAATCAACAACCTTCAAGGGTTGTTCTTACAAATGATTCTCAAGAAAATAAAGAACAACATACCAACGCAGTTAAGCCACCCCCTTTTTATGTAACTCTAATTGTTGGCCAACATTTAGTACATAATTGTATGATTGACTCTAGGGCTAGTAGTTCTGTAATGCCCAAGAAAATCATGGATAAGTTTGGAATAGAGTACGAGCCAATAGAAAAATGGGTAGTTCAACTAGATGGTACTGTTGTTAAAACAATAGGAGTCATTAAGAATCTGAGTCTCACATTGCGCGCATGTCCAAACTTCTCAATACTTTAGGACATTTATGTCATAGGGTTACCTCCATATTTTTCCATATGTTTATCACGAGATTTTACTGCTAAAATTGGAGGATACTTATCCTTTGATTGGTCTCATATGTTGTTTAGGACCAGATATGGAACCAAGGTCACTATCAAATCAAAACCTATTGCTAAGGACTGGATATTGAACCATATAATGCAAGTGCTATTAATGTAGCAACTGCTGTTAGTTGTGCTCTTTTTGATCAAGAAGACATTCTTGCAACTAAAGAGACTAGTACACAGATAAAGGATATCCTTGATGTTTTTTTGGATGAGTGGGAAACTGAGAATGTTCATAATTCTTCAAATGAACAACATAAAGAGGTAAATTTGGGAGTTTATTTGATGTATGAACATGATTTTTTCATTCCTAATCTTGTCAAGAGTGTCGAACAATAGTCTGATCAACAAGTTAATGAGGTATGAAAGATGTATTTTGATGGATCAAGGAGTAAAATTGGTGTTGGAGGTGGCTGCATGCTCATTTCTCCTACTAGTGATAAATATTACTCTACATTTAGGTTCACATTCAACTACACCAATAATACAACTGATTATGAAGCTCTGATTCATGGTCTTTAGTGGGAAAAAAAGAGAGGTATTTGTTGTTTACAAGTTTTTGGTGATACAGAGTTAATTGTCAATCAAGTTAGAGGCCTCCATACTACTAAAAATGATCTTCTAAAGTCTTATAAGCATAGAGTATGGGATCTTATTGAATATTTTCAAGATTTTAATTTGCTGTCTATTCCTAGAACTGAAAATAATCATGTTGATAGATTAGCAGCCATAGGCGCTCAGTATGACATTCCTAATGATATCAACAATTCTAAAGAACAACAGTATGTTAAAGTGATTATTAGATCATCTATTCCTAACAATAATGAGCATTGGCAAGTATTTGACAACGATCAACATATCATAAATTTCTTGAGAGAAGAAGCAGAATTTTCCAATGATAATCAAGAGAAACTCAGACAGTAGTATGAAGATCAGATCATACAACTGAAAACCAACAAACTGCCCAAAGGCCTGGTTACATTGGAGTCTATTTTCAATACAGATGATCAAGTCAAAAAAGAAAAATCCAGCTTGCATATTAAAGAAGATCATTATGAAGGTATTGAGATCTTCAAAGATAATCTTTTGAAGCTTGGTAAGGTATGCACATTAGAAGAAAGGCATACATTTGTTTTACTTTGTTAAGAGTTTAGTGACATTTTTGCATGGGAGTATTTAGATCTGAAAGGTTTTGATCCTTCTATTACCCAACATACTATTGAACTTGATCCTAATGCTAAGCCTGTAAGAAAAAAATAGAGGCCACTTAACCCCAAGCTTGAGCCCCTCATGATCAAAGAGTTGAATAAGCTCATTGAGAGAGACATTATTTTTCCAATTAAACATACCTCTTGGGTATCCAATCTTGTTCCTATGAGAAAGAAAAATGGTGAAATCAAACTTTGTGTTGATTTCAGAGACCTTAATAGAGATTCTCTAAAAGATCATGACCCTTTACCTTCCATGGAAAAAATTCTTCAAGTTGTTTCAGGTTATGAGAGGTTCTCATTATTAGATGGCTTTTCAGGATATAATCAAATCCTAGTTAAGGAAGAAGGTCAGTTTAAGACAACATTCACAACTAAATGGGGCACAATGTCTTACAAGAGAATGCCATTTGGTTTGTCAAATGCTGGAGCTACTTTTCAAAAAGCTATGGACATGGCTTTCAAAGGTTTAATGTATAAGATTGTGTTGGTTTATTTGGATGACATAACTCTTTTCTCAAAAAATCCAAATGAACACTTTGATCACTTGAGAAAGATCTTTGAAAGGTGTAGAGAGTTTGGTGTCTCTCTCAACACAAATAAATCTTTATTTGTTGTAAATGAAGGTAAATTATTGGGATATATTTTATCTAAACATGGCATCACCATAGACCCGAAGAGAGTAAGTGCTATTCTTTCTCTTCCTTTACCAACACATAAAAAATGGTTGCAAAGTTTCTTAGGTAGAATCAACTTTGTTAGAAGATTTATTCTAGATGTTGTCGAGTTATTAGTGCCTCTTACTTCAATGTTAAAGAAAAATGTTTCCTTCAGCTGGACTAAAGAAGGAAAAAGGAGCTTTGAGCTCATCAAAGAAGCACTTGCAGCTACTCCTACTTTGTTAAACCCAGATTTCTCAAAAGATTTTATACTCTATGCATATGGGAATATTGATAGTATTGCAGCTATGCTAGTTTAGGAGAATAATAATGGGTTAGAACAACCTTTAGCTTTTTTCAGTCAAAATTTCAAATATTATGAGCTTAATTATTCCTTTTTTGAAAAGCATGTCCTATCTGTTATCAAAAGTTTGAAAAAATTTAGACACATGCTTTCTAACAACAGGATTAAATTGTTGGTTGCTCACCCTTCAGTTAAGGGTTTTTTTTTTCTGAATAAAGATTTGAATAGTAAAAGAGCTGGTTGGGTGAAAAAAGTGATGGAATATGACCTTGAGATAAAGGTTACCAAGCTGATAAGAGGTAAAGGTCTTTGTGAATAGCTTACAGAGAATAGTAACAACAATACAAAAGAAGAAAATGTTGTCTTAACTCTTCAGAATGAGGAACAAATTTTGCACCTGTTTCTTCTACAGGTTGGGTGAAAGAAATGACACATTTATTGTTAATTGGTGAGTGTCCTCCTGGTTTGAGTAAATAAAAAAAAAGGTACTATAGGCTGCAGTCAATACCTTATGTGCTTTTGAATGGTTTGTTGTTTAGAAAAGATTTCCATGGTGTTCTGTTAAGATGCATAGAAGCTAATCAAGTTGATAAAGTTTTACATGAGTTTCATGAAGGATCAGCTGGTGGTCATTTCTCTCCAAGAGCTAAAACTCTTAAGATAATGAAAGGAGGCTATTATTGGTCTACTTTATTCAAAGATGCCCATTCATGGGTGAGAAAATGCAAAGAGTGCAATTTTTGCAGGAAAGGGGAAGTTGGCAGACCTTCCATTATAGCCAATTCAGATTGAACAACCCTTTACGAAATGGGGTTTATATTTCATTGGGGTCATAAACCAACCTTCAGGTGCAGGCCACAAGTGGGTACTCACAACCACTGATTAATTTTCAAAATGGATTGAAGCTATAGCACTTAAAGAGGCTAATGAGACAGCTGTTCTGAATTTTTATGAAGAGCTGATAACCAAGTTTGGAGTTCCTAAATCAATAGTTTCAGACAATGCACTTGCTTTCATAGGAACTAAGATATCTGATTGGGTTGTTAGAAATGGTGTTTTTCTGAACACATCTTCTAACTACTATCCTCAAGGAAATGGACAAGTTGAGTCCACTAATAAGAACCTTATGAGGATCATTAAAAGGACTATGGAAGGAAATTAGAGAGCTTGGCATACCAAGTTGAAATCAGCCTTGTGGGCTGATAGAATTACACCAAAAAGATCATAACCTGGCTATCACCATACATGCTTGTGTATGTAAAATAAGCACTCCAAGTTCGATGCTTTCTGGACCGGGCCTTGCATTATAACTAGGTAGAAACAACATAATTCCTTCCAATTATCTAAGTTGGATGGTGAAGTGGAGCCAATCCCAGTGAATGAGATTCACCTAAAGCATTGCTTTTGAGGTATGATCTAAATCAATACATATTTGAGTAGATTCTAGGTGTCAAATACCCAATAGATAAGCAAGGAAATTGGCCTTATTTGTTTAGCAGGAAAACACCCTTGAGAGGTCGCCATAAATGTTACTAATTTTTTGCTTCCTACATAAATTAGTGAAGTTTTAAGAGGAAATTATTTGTTGGGGTATAATAAATTTTGATGTTGAGACATCCAATGAATCTTTGTTTTCAAAATGAAAGAGTTTTTCTAGAATTGATTTATTAGAATCATTCAAACAGTTTAAATTGAACTCTTGAACAATCCTAACAAAGCAACAAACATGTTTCATTTGGAAAACAAACATTCAGAGTATGTTATGTGAAGTAGAATCATTCAATGCAATTTATGTCATTGCTGATTATTAGAAAAGAATTGCAATTTTGGAGCAAAGTATGCTAAAATTATTACTTCATTTGATTACAAAACATATGCTTTAGAAAAATTCATATTAGTTATTTCAGATTATGTAATTGAGAACAAGTTCAAATGGATATACAAGCCATTACATACTTTGAAATAACTAATATATTAAAAGCCATGTTTCTGTAACCCCACACAAGTTGTGGGTATGACTAAGTTGATTTAATTCAACAATAAGTATAAACCATATATCTGAAGATCAACTAAAAGAAGACAGACACATAAGAAGGTCATGTATGTCATTGCCTTAAGGGTTGATGTAGGGTTGACTCATTACTCTCCAGCTCGATCTTCAATGTCTTCAATGTTTTCTCTTGCTCTAGAGTTCCAGATATACCTGCAGTTGTTTGAGAGATTTTGTTAGAGCTTAGGGCATGAGATCCAATTACATGCTTATTAATAGATATATGATTTATAATTATTATCAAATTAAAACAACTAAGTCACTATCTCAGAGATAAATGAAAAAGTGCCAGATCAAATCACCAGAAACTATCAAATTCATTATTTTTCTAATTTATTTGCTTCATGTGCAGATATAGGAAAAGTAATGTTGTTCATCAAATTACAACATGTGGGTTAAAATGTGGCTCCCACGAGGGTTGAGCCCAACATGTTGAGTCTATCAATAATCAACTCAATTGAGCTTATTTAAGAGGGAAATGCAATGTTTAAAGCCATTATATCAATAGGATAATAGAATGATAGTGAACAAGCATACATATTAATTTCACAAAGCATCCCTTCAAGGAACTACAAAAGGTAAATGTAACAATGATATAAGCAGTGTAAATATCATGAGATCAATATTGTGTTTTGTAGAAGTTCCAGAAAATAGCTCCATATAAGACAAATAATTGCATCATCACATCCCTTTTACTCTAAAGTGCATATGGTATTTTATTGCATAAGCAGTTAGTTTTCTTGATACAAAAAAGAGGAACATATCATTTACAAGATTCAAACAATAAACAAGTTCAAATGGAGGTTATAATGCTTAGTCATCAAGAGCAAAGATAAATGCATTGTTTTCATATTCAAGGGGAAAACATTATGTCATTTGCAAAAAAATTCTAATATGATATCAAAAACATAGTGATGGAGGCCAGCTTGACTACTTTTCAATCATAATGCAAAGGAGAATTTCTCAATGTTGAATATCAGATGAAGACAACCATAAAATAATTTTAGAAGAGAATTTTACTCATTCACAAAAGCAAAAAAATGATAAATGACAGTTATCTTGGAGCAACTGGTGTAATTAGGGTAAAGCAAAAAACAGTGATTAACTAATGCTTTATTCTCATTTCTGTAATAAAGGAAATATCCATCAATTTCAACATTGATGGTTTAGGAGAATCATAACTTATGATCAAAGAATATGCTAAAAGAGAAAGCAATATTGAACAAGGGGAAGGTACAAGAGCACAAAGGTATTAAGATTTTCTTGGGGAAGATTAAAGGTAAGGATGTTGGATTTTACTAACAAACTTCGTGACAAGTTTTTTTTTTCACAAATCTAGAGTTAACCCAGAAAGCTCCTGAGTTAGGGTTTTGTAGTTCTGCAAATAAATGAAATACCCAAAAGGAGTCACAACCTATAGAGAGAACAAAATCAAGTATTTGCTAAAATACTTCAGTATTTTCACAATTTCTAAGAGTTGCATGAAAAAGAGGCCATAATATTTCTGCATATTTACAAATGAAGGCAACCAAAACTTTCACAGCCATGGCCGCGACCTCCATTATGAAAGAAACTCATAATTTACATACAAAAAGAAAAATCTCCATACATTCCATTCAAGAATATCTACATTAAGAGAGAATAAGCTACAGAAAGACAAATCATTGTTCTCTTTTTCATAAATGCAAGTTGACATGAGTGGATTTTTTGAGAAAAAATCAAAAGAAAAGATCATTTTGTGCATACCCAGATGAGTAAATGAAGTCGACTTGCCAAGATATTCCAAAGAGTTACCTTATGATTTTTCCTCAAATCTCCAAGAATTTGCAAGAAGATGGCTTGAATACAGAGTTTCCACTAAGGCTCGACTAGGGTTTCCTCCATGGCAAGACTTCTCTCAAGCCAAAAATGAAATGAAATAAAATGAATGTGTTTCATTCATTTTAGGGCTTTGAAAACCTAGAAAAGGTAGCTCAATGGGTAAAGGAATTTTTTTCCTTAAGTTTTTATTTAAAACTTCATTCATTTTGTCTAGGTCGTGGCTTTTATGCCATGTGATTCAATTTTGAATAGTCATTTAAATATTTCATAAAGACTTAAAACTTAGCCATTTATTTTATATATTTGGCTTTAAACAAAATTCTCTAGTTTTACATTTAAAATTCGAACTTGTAAAACACTTATTTAAAAATGATAATTATAAATCATTTTCAAATAAATGTTATTGTTGAATGTAAAATTAAGTGCCTTATGTATTTTTTCAAATGATGGATTTGGAGAAAGGAGTTGTTTTGAAGCTATGAATGGATCATGGAAGAGGTTGAGGAAAATTTTCCAACATGTGGAGAAAAATTAGGGAGATTTGATCACTTAATTGATAGTTAAGAGTCCAAGTGGATGGAACTTCAATTAAAGAGCAATTTAAGACACAAAACACCTTGTTTCATTCAGTTACAACCCTATTTTGGAGGGGTTTTCAATTGCATATGACCCATGAAGTTGTTTTAAGATTGATAACTTTTATGCATTCTTGGAGGAGTTCTCTTTCAGTTACATGCCTGATTTGGAGGAGAGGATGGACAACACAATCATTTCTTGGAGCCAAATTTTGAATTCTTGGAGCCTTTTCTATAAGTCTTCTTTTCTCTCATTTCTTTCTCTAGTTCTCAGTTTGGTGACTGTTGATGCAAATTATTCATCCTTTGTAACTGATTTCTTATGAGATTTTTAGATATTTTGTAGAGAATTTTGCCTTAGAATGCAAGAGAATCTTGATTGTTCAATAGAAGAAGTTTGCTTCCTCCTCAATTTTCTTTTGTTTCAATATTGATTAGTGAATGATTTGATTAAAATACTATGTTCTCCTTTATTTTATTAGAAATCCTTCAATATTGGATGCAAAAGGTAGATATTATAGTGTAGGTTTGTGAATGTGTTTGTCTTTTTGTTGCATCAGAATTGTGAAAACATCCTTGTTTTCCTTCTTATGAGCATCAAAAAATTGAAACCTTTCATTAGAAACACTTTTGCAAGCATGTGTAACTGAGTTGTGAGATACTGTAAGTTTCTAAAATTGACCAAATTTGTGAGTTTCAAAAGAATTTTTAGGTTTATATATTTGGTGTATCACCCATTTAGTGTTAAGTTTATTTTGCCAAGCATTATCCTTCTTACCTTTTCCTCTGTCAAAAGTCATAATTTTCAAGTTATCAAAAGGGGAGCTAGCCCATAACCTGGAGGTCTATTCTCATTATAGGATACCCACAGCCTGAGAATAGTCCAATGTTGCA